>PISW01005026.1:0-145886 GCA_004023785.1 Mungos mungo
ATTTATCACTTCCATATAACACCCAGGGCTCATCCCAACACGTGCCCTTCTTAATGCCCATCATCTATTTAGCCCACCCCCCACCCAATACCCCTCCAGCAACCCTCAGTTTTTCTCTGTATGACTTGCCGCCTTCTCTGTTTTTATCTTATTTTTTCTTCTTTTCTCCTATGTTCATCGGTTGTTTCTTACATTCCATATATGAGTGAAATCATATACCTGTCTTTCTCTGACTTATTGTGCTCAGCATAATACACTCTAGTTCCATCCATATAGTTGCAAATGGCAAGATTTCATTGTTTTTTATTACCAAGTAATATTCCATGGTATATATACACACCATATCTTCTTTATTTATTCATCAGTTGATGAACATTTGGGCTTTTCCATACTTTGGCTATTGTTGACAGTGCTGCAGTAAACACCGGGGTGCATGTGCCCTTTCAAATCAGCACTTTTGTATCCTTTGGATAAATACCTAGTAGTGCAATTTCTAGGTCATAGGGTAGGCTCTATTTTTAATTTTTGGAGGGACCTCCATACTGTGTCCCAAAGTGGCTGTACCAGTTTGCATTGCCACCAACAGTGTAAATGTGTTCCCCTTTCTCCACATCCTCACCAACATTTGTTGTTTCCTGAGTTGTTCATTTTAGCCATTCTGACAAGTGTGAGGTGGTGTCTCATTGTGGTTTTGATTTGTATTTCCTTGATGATGAGTGATGTTGAGCATCTTTTCATGTGTCTGCTAGCCATATGGATTGTCTTCTTTGCAAAAGTGTCTATTCATGTCTTCTGCCCCTTAACCAGATTATTTGCATTTTGGGTGTTGAATTTGATAAGTTTTTTTATAGATTTTGGATACTAACCAAATGCCATTTGCAAATATCTTCTCCCTTTAAAGGTAAATATCTTCTTGCCTTTAAGTTTTGTTGATTGTTTCCTTCACTGTGCAGATTTTTATCTTGATGATGTCCCAAAAGCTCATTTTTGCTTTTATTTCCCTTGCCTCCAGACATGTCTAGAAAGAAGTTGCTGCAGCTGAGGTCAAAGAGGATGCTGTTTTCTCCTCTAGAATTTTATGGTTTTCTGTCTCACATTTGTGTCTTTCATCCATTTTGAATTTATTTTTTGTATGGTGTAAAAAAAAAATGGTCCAGGTTCATTCTTCTGTGTGTCACTGTCCAATTTTCCCAACATCATTTGCTGAAGAGACTTTTTTCTCATTGGATACTCTTTTCTTGCTTTGTTGAAGACTAGTTGGCCATATAATTGTGGGTCCATTTCTGGGTTCTCTATCCTTTCCATTGATATATGTATATGTTTTTGTGCCAGTTTCATACTGTTTTGATGATTACAGGTTTGTAATACCACTTGAAGTCCAGAATTATGGTCTCCCTTGCATTTTTTTTCTTTTTGAACATTACTTTGGCTATTCAGAGTCTTTTCTGGTCCCATACAAACTTTAGGATTGTTTGCTCTAGCCCCGTGAAAAACGCTGGTGTCATTTTGATAAGGATTGCATTGAATGTGTAGATTGCTTTGGGTACTATCAACATTTAAGCAATATTTGTTCTTCCAATCCATGAGCACGGAATGTTCTTCCATTTCTTTGTGTCTGCTTTAATTTCTTTTGTAAGTGTTCTATAGTTTTCAGTATGTAGATCTTTTACCTCTTTGGTTAGGTTTATTTCTAGGTATCGCATGGGGGGTTTTGGTACAATTGTAAATTGGATCAATTCCTTGTGTTCTGATTTTTCATGATTGGTGTATAGAAATGCAACCGATTTCTGTACATTGATTTTACATCCTGCAACTTTGATGGATTCATGTATCAGTTCTAGCAGTTTTTTTGGTAGGGTCTTTTGGATTTTCTATGTAAGAGTATCGTGTCATCTGTGATGAGAGAGTTTGACTTCTTCCTTGACTGTTTGGATATCTTTTACTTATTTTTGTTGTCTGATTGCTGAGGCTAGGACTTCTAGTTATTGAACAACAGTGGTGAGAGTGGACATCTCTGCTGTGTTCCTGACCTTAGAGAGAAAGCTCTTCCCCCCCACCCCCATCGAGGATGATAATAGCTGTGCATCTTTTGTATTTGGGTTTTATGATGTTGAGGTATGTTCCATCTATCCCTACTTTCTTGAGGTTTTTTATCAAGAAATATCTGTATTTTGTCAAATGCTTTTTCTGCATCTTGACAGAATCATATGATTCTTATTCTTTCTTTTATTAATGTGATGTATCACATTGATTGAATTGTGACTATGGAACCAGCTATGCAGCCCAGGAATAAATCCTATTTAATTATGGTGAATAATTATTTTAATGTACTGTTGAATTTGATTTGTTAATATCTTGTTGAGAATGGTTTATCAAGGATATTGGCCTGTAATTCTCCTTTTTAGTGGGATCTCTGGTTTTGGAATCAATGTAATGCTGGCTTCATAGAATGAGTCTGGAACTTTTACATCCATTTCTGTTCTTTTGTAAGTTTTAGAAGAATAGGTATTAACTCTTCTTTAAGTGTCTGGTAGAATCCCCCTGGGAAGCCATCTGCCCCAGGCCTCTTGTTTGTTGGGAGATTTTTTGATAACTGACTATTTTCTTTGCTGGTTATGGGCTTATTCAAAAATTTTTTTCTTCCCATTTTAGTTTTGGTAGTTTATGAGTTTTTAGGAATTTGTCCATTTCTTCCAGATTTTTCATCAAACTCTCATATAATTGTTTTATATTGTAGTGGTGGTGATCTCCTCTTTCATTCATGATTTTATCTGTTTGAGCCCCCCCCCTTTTCTTTTTGATAAGTATGGTTAGGGGGTTATCGATTTTGTTTATTCTTTCAAAACACCAGCATTTAGTTTCATTAATCTGTTCTACTGGGTTTTGTTTATTATTTATTTGCTCTAATTTTTATTATTTCCCTTTTTTGCCAGTGTTAGGCTTTGTTTGCCGCTCCTTTTCTAGTTCCTTTAAGTGTAAGGTCAGTTTGTGTAGTTGGAACCTTTCTTGCTTCTTGAGATAGGCATGAATTGCAATATACTTGCCTCTTAGGACCACTTTTGCTGCATCTCAAAGGGTTTGGAATCTCAAGTTTTCACTTGTTTCCATGTTTTTTTTAAATTTCTTTTTAAATTTCCTGATTAACCCATTCATTCCTTAGTAGGATTTCTTTAACATCCATGTATTTGAGGGCTTTCCAGATTTTTTCTTGTGGTTGATTTCAAGTTCATAGCATTGTAATCTAAAAATATGTATGGTACGATATCCGTCTTTTTGTGTCTTTTGAGGGCTGATTTGTGACCCAGTAAGTGATCTATTCTGGAGAGTGTTCAATGTGCATTTGAGAAGAATATGTATTCTGCTTTTAGGACAAAATGTTGTGAATATATCTGTTAAGTCCATCTGGTCTATTATGTCATTAAAAACCATTGCTTCATTGTTGATTTTCTGCTTAGACAATCTGTCCATTGCCTTAAGGGAGTTATTAAAGTCTCCTATTATGGTATTATTATCAGTAAGTTTCTTTATTATTTTTTTTGATTTATATATTTGGATCTTCCAAGTTGGGAGCATCAATTGACAGATCTTCTTGATAGACCCCTTAATTATGATATAATGCTCTTGGTCATCTCTTGATACCATCTTTGTTTTAAAATCTACTTTGATGAAAGTATGGCCATTCTCGCTTTTTTTTTTTTTTTTTTTTTTTTTTTTTTTTTTTTTTTTTTTTTTTTTTTTTTTTTTTTTTTTTTTTTTTTTTTTTTTTTTTTGAGGTCCGTTAACATGATTGATGTTTCTCCATCCTCTCACTTTCAATCTGCAGATGTCTTTAGGTCTAAAATGAGTCTCTTGTAGGCAGGATATAGATGGATCTTGGTTTTCTTAATCCATTCTGATACCTTACATCTTTTGATTGGAGCATTTAGTCCATTTACATTCATAGTGATTATTGAAAGATATGAATTTAGTGTCATTGTGTTCACTGTAGAGTTGGTGTTTCTGGTGATGTTCTCTGGTCCTTTCTAGTTTTTGTTGCTTTGGTCTTTTTTCCTCCATTCAGAGAGTCCCCCTTAAATTTTCTTGCAGGGCTGGTTTAGTGGTCATAAACTCCTTAATTTGTCTGGGAGATTCTTTATCTCTCTCCTCGTTATCTATCCTTCTGAATGACAGCCTTGCTGAATAAAGAATTCTTGGCTGCATATTTTTCACCATTCAGCACACTGAATTTTTCCTAGCATTCCCTTCTGGCCTGCCAAGTCTCAGTGGACTGGTTTGCTACTAACCTTACGTATCTACCCTTGTGGGTTAAGGACCTTTTGTGCCTAGCTCCTTTTAAAAGTCTCTTTATCTCCATATTTTGCAAGTTTCACTACGATATATCATGGTGTTGACCTGTTTTTGTTGTTTTGGAGGGGAGTTCTCTGTGCCTCTTTGACTTGAATGCTTATTTCTCTTCCCAGATTAGGGAAGTTCTCAGCTATAATTTATTCAAATAAACCTTCTGCCCCTTTGCCCTGCTCTTCTTCTTCTGGGATTCCTGTGATATGGATATTGTTTCATTTCACTGAATCATTTAGATCTCCAAGTCTTCCCTCGTGATCTAATAATTTTTATAATTTTGTCTTCTATTTCACCTACTCTCTCCTCTGTGTCTTTAATCCTCAATGTCACTGTATCCAATTTGTTCTGTGTCTCAGTCATAGCATTTTTCGTTTCATCCTTAGGTCTTTGATCTCTATAGCAAGGGTTTTTCTGGTGTCTTCTATGCTTTTTTTTCCAAGCTCAGCTACTAGTCTTATGACTGTTTTTCTAAATTCTTGTTCAGATATATTGCTTATATCTGTTTTGAAAAAGTCGCAGGCTGTGATTTCTTCCTGACCTTTCTTTTGGGAAGAATCTCTCCATCTTGTTATTTTGGCTAAGTTTCTGTCTTTTGTGTGTTTTGAAAGCTTATTATGTTTCCAGGGCCTGGAACTTCAGGAAGTGTTTCTGTTGTATGCCACGTGTGCTCTGCTGTTGCATTCTGGCTGGTCTTTCCCACTGGTCAGTCCTCTGCAGAGCTCCTCCTTGCCTGCAATGGTGGGCTGTTTGGACCTTTAACTGGGTGTACTTTGATTTTTTGTTCAAGTAAGCCTGAAAAAAATGGAGGAATGGAGCCTGATCCCCAAAAAAGAAAAGGGAACCAAAAAATACATAGAATCAAAAACCTATATGGCTGATTCAAAAAAAGAAAGAAAGAAATAAAGAGAAAGGGGGGAGGGAATTAAAAAAGAAGAAAAAGAATTTAAAAGCCTGATCAAAAAAAAAGAAAAAGAGAGAGAGAGAGAGAGAGGAAAGGAAATGAAAAACCAAACAAGAAACTATGAGCCTGGCTCCAAAGGAGAGAAGAATGAAAAGCAGGAAGAAGAGCTGGTGCACTTGGCCGTGGTGGGTGCTGGCTCGCTGGTCTTCTGGAGGAGAGGCCCACTGCATCGGCTCAGAGTCGGTCTTGCCCCAGTAAATAAGCAGATGCCAGGCACAGGGGATGGGGTTTGGTGTAAACGGGTCCTGTCTTCACCAGGGACCACTGTGTTGCTTTCTGAAGCTCCACCCTCTAGATGTTGGTGGAGGTAAATGGTGCCACCCCAATCTCTCATCCCCTGAATGGGGATCTCACCCCTGCCCCGCTGTTCAGGCAGCCCTCACAGAAGAACAAGGGCTGTCAGCTGGCATTGCTCCACAACTCTCCTGCATTTTTTTTCCCCTTTGGCACGGAACTGGGATTCAAAACCTGAGGCTTTAAAGGACCCGGCACTGTGCGGAACCCACCCCCCTTCTCCGGAATACAGCCTCTCCACCCTGCTGATGGTCTTCGGCACCTGCAGAGTCTTTTTTCCTGAGGGAGGTAAGAAACCTCTTACTAAAGTACTTCAAGAAGGGACATGTTCTCTCCCAGTGCCTCTCAGATTGGCTCTACCCCACGTTTTGCCCTCGAGGGCCAGCTCTCTCCTCCCTAGGAGTACAGGCCACAGTTCAGTCCAAAGAAAGTCACACACTTCCAAAACCTCAGAGTCTGAGCTCCAAAGAGGATTTGAAGAAAAATAACTGGAGCACTCACTACTTCTCACCCCCCCAGTGTATGGTCCAGAGAGGCTTTCCTCCTGTGCGAACTTGATGCCACACATCTCCTCTCTCTTCCTTTACCTTTTGTCTCGCCACAGAAAGGGCTCCTTCCCCTCCATGGCGCCACCTTTTTCCTCTCCCCCGATTTGCTTCCACGCACCCTGCACCTGCCAAGGTGTCTCCCTCCAACTCTGGAGATACCTCTGCCACTCTGCAGTTGATTCCCTGGGTGTTCACGTGATCTGACCTCAATACAGTATGCTTGAGGGATGAGAAAAGCCCAGAGCCCCCTACTTCTCTGCCATCTTAACTCCTCCTAAGCCAAGTATTTCTTTGCATGAGAGGAGCAAAAGATACAGATTGATTCTAAGTTTTGTTAAATATGCACATGAAAAATTTTTATTCACTGACTGGATATATATATATATATATATATATATATATATGATATATAATAAAACTTTTAAAACTATAAAGAAAGGGGAAGGGAAAAATGCAATCATCAAAATATAAGATGCCAAAGTGGCAGGAAATATTTACAAAAGACATATTTGATAAAAGACTTTTCCAAAATATGTAAATAATTCTTAAAATTCAATAATAATTTAAAAATGGGCAAAAGACTTAAACATTTGCCTCATTAAGAATAGAGATGGCAGGGGCACCTGGGTGGCTCAGTCGGTTAAACCTCCGGCTTCGGCTCAGGTCATGATCTCATGGTCCATGGGTTCGAGCCCCGCATTGGGCTCTGTACTGATAGCTCAGGGCCTGGAGCCTGCTTCAGATTCTGTCTCCCCCTCTCTCTCTGCCCCTCCCCATCTCATGCTCTGTCTCTATATCAAAACTAAATAAAAAACATTAAAGAAAAGTAGAGATCGCAAATAACCATATGAAAAGATGCTCATCATATGTTATTAGGAAATGGAAAATTTTAACAAGAATGACATATCATAACACACTATCAGAATGGCCAAAATCCAAAACATTGGCCAGACCAAATGCTGGGGAGAATATGGAGCAACGGGAACCCCCATTCACTGCTGGTCAGAATGCAAAATGGTGCACCGACTTTGGGAAATAATTCAATAGTGTCTTACAACACTAAACATCTGAACATATGATCTGACAATTACACCCAATGGCATTCCCCAAATGATCTGAAAATTTAAGTCCACACACACACACACAAAAAAAACCCTGCACATAGATGTCTGTAGTAGCTTTATTCATCATTGCCAAAAATTGGACAAAACAAGATGTCCTTCAGTAGGTGAATGGATAAACTATGGTACATCCAGAGAAGAGAATTTATTTAGAGCTAAAAGGAACTGAGCTATCAAACCATGACAAGACCTGGAAGAAACTTAAATGTATATTCTTAAGTAAAAGAAGCTGACCTGAAAAAACTACATATTATATGATTCCAACTATATGACATTCTGGAAGAGACATAACTATGAAGACAGTGAAAAAAAGTCAGTGGTTACTAGGAGTTAGGGAGGAAGGAATGCGTAGGTGAAGCACGGGATTTTTAACACAATGACACTATTTTGTTTGATAGTATAATCATGAATACATGTCATTATACATCTGTTAAAACCCATAGAATATATGATACCCGAAGTGAATCTAACAAACTATGGACTTTGGGTAATAATGATGTGTCAATGTAGGTTTGCACTTCACTGCATAATGTTAATAGTAGAAGAGACAGTGAAGGGGAGAGGGGGATGGATGGGGTATATGGGAAATCTCTGTAATTTCCACTCAGTTTTGTGAATCTAGAAATGCTCTTAAAGTCTGTTTTTCAAGTAATAATTCCAGTAAGAGGACAGGAAAGAAAGGGGGTTGGGGGTGGGAAGAGCATGGTAATATAAAGCAAAAAAAAGAAAATAGTAGAAATAAATTCAAATGTATCCAAAATCACAGTAACACTAAGTGGACCAAATTCTCCTTAATGTTAAATGTCAATGGGTTTATTAATTAGAATTAAAATATAATATCTTTTTAAGCTGTTCAAAAGATACACCTAAAACATAATGACACAAAAATGTTAAAGGTCAAGGAATGGGAAAATAGTTAATATAAACAAAGGAGATGCTGTGATATCTGTTTTAACATAAAACAAAGGACTCTTGGGGAAACATAATGACTAATTTTTCTCTTCTCTGTCCACATCTTCCACTTAGATCGTATTCCTGGATCAAGAACCAAGAGTAGCACATCTCCGTTCTGGATCTGGCCCCTGAAAGTTGAGTCACTAGGAGGGCATATCGTCTTCAGGGAATGCCTAGACACAGGCATACAGTGCCTGAGAGGCAAATAAATCTCTGCATAGGATGGGCTGTTCTAGGAACAAGTTTGTTAATGCCCTGAAAGATTAAAACCTTGGGATACCTAGATTATGATATTCTTAAGATCAAGGATAATGTTTTATTACTCATATCTGAATCACCAGCACCTAAAATACTATAGGAATAAAGTTAACGTTGGATGAATAAATGAGTGAATTACTGTATGTACATTGTATAGTACCACGATTTAGTTCTTCATTATCATACACATAATTGAATCTATCAATACAGTAAATATTGCGATACTTCCTCTATATCAAAAACCTAAAATGCGTAAAGGGAATACGAGAATGCTTAGACCAACCCTGCCCTGTCTTCTCTCACTCCCCAGCAAAGACTTTCCTACTGTGATCTCCTCCCTTGGCGTATGTCTCTACCCCTCTTTGCTCACACAGCCTTTCCTTTACAGAAGTGATTCTCAAATTATGGTCCGCAGACATAACCATACAGGCCAGTGCCAGTCCACGGGATGCTTTTACTGGTCCTCATCAGGATCCTAACAGAAACTGAGAGGAAGTATTTGACATTTTCTAGACAGTTTCAATTGCCATGATGTTCATGCAGATTTTTAGACTTTTTTCAAAAGTCATGAGAACTGACAGTTTGGAAATAAATAACTTGTCTTCCACCACAGATAGTTTGAAAGGTTTGTGCCAGGGCTGTTGAGTGAGTGTGTGTGTGTGTGTGTGTGTGTGTGTGTGTGTGTGTGAGAGAGAGAGAGAGAGAGAGAGAGAGACAGACAGACAGACAGACAGACTGACTGACTGACTTATAATCTTCAAAACCAAATCTTAGGAATTGGCACAGGATTTTAGGCATCCAGGCATAAAAAGATGAAGTTGGAGGTACGTTTCAGCGCTAAAGTAATCACCACATGACGAACCTGAAGGTGTTCGGTGGGGAAACGCCTGAAGTACGGAAGAACCCCTCAGCAGAAATCTGAACTGCACTCCTTTTCCCTAACTTGCAGGGCAAATAGTCCTTCCTATTGTATTAGATCCTTTTCAAACTGGTAGAAATAGCTCGGCCACCCCCCATGTCTCTGCATGGCGTTCACAGACAATGCGTCCTCTTAAGTGGAGTTTTCTTCAGACTCCACGTTATAGAGGAATTTCTACCATGCAGTAGAGTCGCAGGGTGTTTTTACTCTATGGCCACAGGACTTTGGTGTCTTCAAACTAGGAAATTTCTATTCCCAAGGGTTTCTGATAACCTGTAGGGATGGATCCCAGAATCTCAAAGAATTTCTGGGACGCACCTAGTTAGCAGAACCGTGGAATTATATCACCATCTAACTGCATGTTCTTTATTGTCTCTTCAAATTGATGCCCTGGGTTAATCGTAAACCAAGTGACAGTGACTACAGATGGATGAAAATAAATGTCTTCAGGGACAAGAAAAAAAAAAACCTTTTGGACAGCCACAAGAGAGAGTTAAGAACTCGGGAACTTTTCCAGGTGCCCAGATGAAGAAGTCATTAAAACAGGTGAGTAAGCAAAACTACAGAGACTTCACTGCCTCTGATCTTGCCTGTGGCCAGTAGGGGAGAGGAAAAAGGTAAAGCAAAAGGAATTAGAAAAACTATGTCCATGCCAAAATCTGTTTTCAAGAGAAAGGAAGAAAAGGGGAAAGTTTGAGAGGAAATGTAGTCAACAAAAATGATTACAAGAGCCTCTCTTTATGACATGGACAGGCATTTCCTGACATGGCATGAAAATAATGTATTTTTCTAAAAACCAATGATCCAAAGTGCCCAGGGCTCCAGGGAGACCCAGCATGTGTACAACCACTCAACCTAACATCTAGGTGGAGAAATAAGTAGGTCAAAAATACCTGCTTCCAGCTGATTTTTTTTTTTTTTGCCTTGTATCATATAAGACCTATGTGAGAGAGATAAATGTGGTATCAAATTATTCTGGAAAGATTTCTGTATAGATGGGTCCTAAGCAGGGGACTGACTGCCTGTCAAGGTTGGATTGGTGCCGGGGAAGCCATCCCAAGTAGAATGTGTCATAAGGTCAAAGCAGCAGGAGGATTTTTTGGTTTGTGTCTTTGAATATGTGAGTATGCTTATACTGTATTTTGTGCGTATGTTTTAATTTACATAAATAACTGTGATACTCATAATATTTCTTTCTTCACTTAGCAATGTGTTGGGCAACCCTCCATGTTGTATGAAAATGTAGCAAGTTGCTTCTAACTGCTACATAGTGCCCCACATTACACATCCACAGCATATTTCTTAACCATTTCATACTAATGCAAATTAAAGCTCGCTTCATTCCCTGTACAACCACACACATAGATACACAGGAAACCGAAACCAAATTTTGAAAGTAGTTTTTTTTTTTTATAGACATGACTGAAACGTCTTCTGATCTCAAATTAGATAGTGTACACTTGGGACACAGGTATACACAATTTCAGGGAAAAAAAAACTACATATTGCACTGTATGTTAACTAAATAAAATTTAAATTAAAAAACTGTTATACTTGTTGGTATACTCACCAAGAGTACAACAGACTTACGTATAAAAATGTAATATATACTATGACCCAGTTGGGTTTCAGCCAGCGAGGTAGGGTGGTTTAGCTTTAGAAAACATTTAAAAATAAAGGAGGGAAATCCTATCACCACCTCAATCATCAGAAAACCTTTGGCAATAATTCAATTCCCACTAATTCAACTTCCATTGAACACTCAGCAAACCATTTTCCAGAAGATCGCTTCCTTTGTTGTTGAAGTGTCCGTGACATACAATGCTATATTAATTTCACAGGTACAATAAGAGTGCTTCAGCCACCGCACATATTATGCAGAGCTCCTCACGATAAGTATAGTTAACTATTTGTCACCGTGCAAAGTTATTACCACACTATTGTGAGTCCCTATGATGTACTCTACACGTTTGTGACTTGTTCATTTTATAACTGGAAGTTTGCATTTCGTAGACCCATTCATCTATTTCATCCACCCACCACCACCACGCACATTCCTCCCTTCTGGCAAGCACCAGTTTTTCCTCTGTATTTATAATTTTGTTTCTTTTGTTTGTTCACATGTTTGTTTTTTAGATTCCATATAGAAGTGCAAATCCCTGGTATTTTGTCTTTGACTTACTTCATTTAGCATAAGACTCCAGGTTTATCCATGTTGTCATGATTGGTAAGATCTCGTTCTTTTTTATAGACAAATAATCTTCCGTTGTGTGAATGTGTACCACATCATCTTTATTCATCTATCATTGGATGCTTTCGTTGCTTCCATATTTTGGCTATTGTAAATAATGCTACAGTAAACACAGAGACACACATCTTTTTGAATTAGTGGGGTTTTTTTTTTCATTTTCTTTAAGTTCTGCTACCCAAAAATAGACTTACTGGATCATGTGATATTTTTAGTTTTAATTTTTGAGGAACCTCCACACTGTGGCTGCACCAATTTACATTCCCACCAACAGTGCATGAGGTTTTCCTTTTCTCCACATCCTCTCCAACATGTGTTATTTCTTGCTGATACTAGTAATTCTGACAGGTGTAAGGTGAATCTCATTGTGGTTTTGATATGCATTTTCCTAAGGATAAGTGATGTTGAGCATCTTTTCATATGTCTGTTGGGCATCTGTATGTCATCTTTGGGGAAAAAATGTCATTCAGGTCCTCTGTCCATTTTTAATAAGATTATTGGAGGGGGGTTGGTATTGTAAAAGATCCTTATATGCTTTGTATATTAACTCCTTATTAGATATATCATTTGCAGATGTCTTCTCACATCCAATAGGCTGACACTTTTGTTGATGGTTCTTTCAATGTGAAAAAAGTTCTGTATTTTGGTGTAGTCCCAATACCTTAGTTTTGCTTTTGTTTCCCATGCTTGGAAGACATATCTAGAAAAATGTTGCTAAGGCCAATGTTCAAGAGATTAATACCTACATATTCTGTCTTATGGGTTTAATTGTGTTTTTAACCTATTTGGACTTTATTTTTGCATATGGTGTAAGAAAGTGGTCCAGGGTCATTCTTTTGCTTGTAGCTGTCCAGTTATTAAAGAGATGTCTTTTTCACATTGTAAATTCTCACCTCCTTAGTCATAGATTAACTGGGTTTATTTTTGGGCATTCTGTTCCATGATCTATGTATCTATTTTTCTGTCAGTACCATACTCTTTTGATTACTATACCGTTATAGTATTGCTTGAATCTGGGATCATAATACCTCAAGTTTTGTTGTTCTTTCTCAAGATTGCTTTGGCTACTCAGTGTCTTCTTTGGTTCCACAAAAATTCTACCATTATTTGTTCTAGTTCTGTGAAGAGTACTATTGGTGTTTTGATAGGATTTGCCATGAATCTGTAAAATGCTTTGTGTAGTATGTACATTTTAATGTTAAGTTTCCAGTCTATGAGCATGGTATATCTTTTCATTTGGCTGTGTCATCCCCAGGTTCTTTCATCAATGTCTTACAGTTTCCAGAATATGGGTCTTTAACCTCCTTGGGTAAATTTATTCCAAGGCATTTTATTCTTTTTGATCCAACTGTAAATGAAGTTGCTTCAATTTCTTTTTCTGCTACTTCATTATTAGTATATGAAAATACAACAGATTTCTGTATGTAATTTAACCTCAAACCAATGCACACCCAAATGGTCCTACAGACAGAATTTAGGAAGTCTGTAAACTTGAATGGGGAAAAATTACATCTTTATGTTCACTAGCTTCTAAATGAAGTTTTGTAACCTCTTCAATTTTAAATAGTGACAACAAATCACAGTAGCATTGACAGTACCTGTGACCCAATCACCAACTGAAATCACAGATATTTTCATATCACAGTTCAGTTATTACAGATTCTGGAAATATCACTCACACTTAACATTATTTTAAAATCACTATAAAATAGGGACACCTGGGTGGCTCAGTTGATTAAGCTTCCCACTTTGGCTCAGGTCATGATCTCATGGTGTGCGGGTTCAAGCCCCACGTCGGGCTCTGTGCTGTCTCTGTCTCTCTGCTCCTCACCTGCTCGCATTCTGTCTTTCTCTCTCAAAAAATAAATAAACATTAAAAAAATATAAAAATTATTATAAAATAGTAGATTCAGCTGCTAAATATGATTTAATTTGTTAATAAAGACTTGCTATATGACTATATATACTTTGAGTTGATATGTGTATATCAACTTAAAATGTTGATAACTGTACTTCAACATAATTAGTTTTTGTTATGGTCCTATTAATTTTATGTATTTAAAAACATTACCTGCAGAAGAGATCCAAGGGCTTCACCAAGGGCTTCACCAGACTGCCAAAAGAGCCCATATTACAAAGTAATTTTAAGAACACCCCTGTTTAGGATATTGTAATCCCCATGGTCAAAGCCAGGCTGTCGCCCTACTTAGTTTGGATCGAGTAGGAAGAGAAAAGAGAGCATGGAGGGGTTCTGTTATGACCGTGAGGGAAAGGCCAGGATACAGCACACATCACCTTAGTCTATATTCCACTTCAGAGAACTCAGTCCCATGGCCACAGGCAAATACAATGGAAGCTGAGAAATGCTGTGTTTATCAGGTGTTGGGGAGTAAAAAGTTTTGTTCAACCTCTTTAGGCCATTGGCTTGGTCTGAAAATTAAACTGACAGAGTAACAGGAGAAAAGCACACAAATGTTACTGAATTTTTACATGTACATGGGAGTCTTCACAGGAGAATGAGTACCAAAAGAAGTAACTGGAACAGAAAGCACTGACCTCTTTTAGACAAACAAATTTGTGAACAATTGACAAGACATACAGGTTTGTTAGCCAGTTGAACTATGGCTAGGTAATTTTTATCTTCCTTAACTAGCTACCTTCCTAAACTGTCTAACTAAGGAAGATAAGGGTTAGTTTAAAACGGTTTGTTTGCTGATCCCTCTGATCCCATCCCTGAACCGATAGGTCTACCTCCAATAAAATGAGGAATTAGTGTTTCTTAATTGTCTGCAGCTCAAAAGAATTTTTAAGTCAAAGAGGCAAATTTTGGGATGACATATTCTAGTTTCCTTCATAGGTACTGTGATAGGGCACTAGGCATACAACCCAGAGATAGACATTATTCCGTTACCTAGCTACCTTTCTGTTATGAGTAACCGACCATAGCCTGCACATTGACTCACTCATGTCTAAGGAGAACTGGATATGAACATAAAGGAATGAAATGAGCCAAAGACAATGGCCAGGTTTCTGATTAGTGATGCCATTCACAAAGAAAGGTAAAGGAGGAAACAAAAGAATAGAAAACATTCCACTTGGACAAGTTGACTTTGAGATTCTTGTGAGTAGTACTGCACCGATCAACCTGCTCTCTGAGGGGCAAGGGGGAATCACTGTGTGCCGTGATTGCTGATTCCCATAATGTAAATCTATCCTCATGGCCACTGTCAAGCTACCAAGATGATGTCCTGGCACAAGGAGTTGGAGAAGATGAGCACCGTAAGCGTCCACAGGCTAGTATGAACTGGGACACCTCTGCTGGCCAAGGTGAGGATTCCCACGTGGAGACAATCTGATGAAATTCACATACGCAGAGCTCAAGTTTAGAAGTAGAATCTGGGTGAGACATTGATTTTTGAATCAATAAGATTATCTAGCAACAAAGTTCTTTTAGAAAAAAACAAAAAGGACAACAGGTCCAAAATGGAGGCATTTATGCTAAGCCCCATGTCACCAAACCAAGACTTAAAATTTCAGTTCTCCCAGAAATGGAACCTTAAATGAATCAATTAGTAATTGTCCGATCGGCACTATTTCGCTAATCCGCCTAATGGGCCCTTGGCATTCCTGAAAGAAAAGTAACCTTGCAAATACCACTCTTTGTTTTTACCCCCATAGTAACTTCCTTATTCCCACTCCTTTCTGCCTATAAAAGTTTATTTTTCACAGCTCCTTGGAGCCCTTTTCTATCTGCTACATTGGATACTGCCAGATTCAAATTAATTTTTTGCTCAAACAAATTCTCAAATATTTTAACATGCCTCCGTTTCCTTTAACAGTTCTACTGTCAGAAGAAGGAACTGAATAAATCCCTGGAGACCCCTCAGGAGCAGCCAAGCAAAGGTGCACCCTTAGCCCCTGAACTCACTGCCTCTAGTGGTTGTAGGTAAGTCCCTTTCTCATCCTAGCTCTGCAGTTTTTTTTATGAACTGTCAGACTTTATATGAGCATTTCTTTCCTCAGACTGGTGACAGAAACTGGCCAGAGTTGGACCGGCTCTGACTTAGGAACTGAACTGGGTCTGGGGCTGGACTGGGTCTCGTGTGAGGTCTTAGGTGAATAAAATGATAAGGCTGAACAAGCAAGTCAACCTTATCAAAGATAATCTCAAATTACAGTAGCCGCAGTGGAGGACGTTTAATCTAGATAAACATTTAGAAGGTGCCCTAGGAAAAAGTGGTCTCAGGGAAGCACTCACCGCAAAGGGTAGAAGGAAAATTATTTTTCCTCTTCTAAGTTTCTGGTGACCAGAGCGAGGCTGGCTGGGACACCCTTCCCCCAGACCCTCCATCTGGGATCCTGTGAGAGCTGGCAGAAGCCTGCAGAGGGTAATCCTCACCACAGTCAGCTCTCCCAGACCTCTGCCGGCAGTGCCTGATTGAGAGAGAGAGCTGGAATCGCACATGGTCTCTTCTTTCCCAAATTCAGTTACACAGGTAAAAAAAAAAAAAAAAAAAAAAAAAAAAAAAAAAAAAAAAAAAAAAAAAAAACATTTGTAAGAATTAGATCTTGAGTTGGGACTTACGAATTTGCTTTTTGTACCCACGGGTTGTACATATTTTCTCTTCAGAGACCCCTACTGTCTTCTTGTTTGTCTCATTTTGTGTCCTGAGAAGTCGGCTTGACAACAGTCAGGCTGAGGGGCCCACAGATGTGGATGGATAGAGATGTGGGTCGCCCCCCACTTCCAGCTAGATAAGGCCAAACAGCGATGTGGGCTGTACTTCATGTGCTGGTAGGTTCCCACCAACTGTGGCAGCTCTCACGGGAACTGACTGTCTTTTGGTTATCTTTCGGTGCTGGGAGAGTGGTATATTTTGCACCCTCTTTGGGGAGACTTTTTGTGTCGATCAAACTGTTTAGCACTGGAGTATTTACTGTTGTCATGGCTGAAACCAGGCCAGACAATCAAAAGGATTTCTCTTAAGGAGTTTTGTAGTCAAAAGTTGGCCAAACTGGCGGCGGATCGGGCCCTGATAGGAACTCTTTTAAAGGCCTTCTCCCCTCAGCTAAGATGAAACTATGACCCCAGAGGGTGAGAAAAATATTCTGAACCCTTTGTGGAAGAGCTTATGAAAACATTCCCCAGACAAACAGCCCTAAATCTAGAACATAGGAATCTTTTGATTTCCATCTTATCATTCAGCTTGCAACCCAGTTCTTTGAGGAATTAAAAATAACTGTCCTAAAAACTGAGGGCAATGTGTACAACTTGTCTTACAAATTGAGTCTTTGCAAGAACAAAAAAAAGCCCACCTATCCTTTTCACCACTTCCCAAACCTCTCCTATTTATCTCAAAAGGCTTGTAGATATTGTAAAAGTTCTGGTCTTAGGAAACAAAAGTCCTTCTTGGAGGAACTTTCATTCTTTTTTGTGTGCCTTTGAGATATAAATATTCTACCCTGCTTTCTCTCAGAAATGAGGGCCAACTCTTTGAAATGCAGACTTCAGAGAAGTAATTTTTATCAGAAGGAAAAAAAGGAAAGGAAAGGCTATTTGGAAACTAAGCAAATAAAAATCTTAAAAATCTTCAACACAAATAGTGAAAAGTTTAAGCCATTTGAGGAATTAATCTGAACTCTTCCATCTGCCAGAAACATTTAGATCCAACTGTTTTTTTTTTTAAATAAACTAGTGAACTTTCCATGATCATGCCTGTCTCCTAGCTAAAAATTTAAAACAAAAGCTATAAGATCTATGTTTGTATCTCTATGTTTAGGTGTGTATGTTAAATACACATATGTATGTATGTTATATAGACATGTGACATTTTTTTTTAAACCTCTGGACGGTATAGTCAAAATTAATTTGTTAAGAACTCTATTTGATTGGCTTAAATTAAATATGCTCTCAGGAATATAGAAACTACCCAAATGTTTTTCAAGTTCATGTGGCGATAAACGCTTTAGGTTATATTTATATGGATGCATGTTATTAATATACTAGTCCTAAAAATTGTGTGAAATTCAAAAACTCTGATATGCCTTAGTATGTTATCAGTCATAATTCCAAGTATTACCTTAAAATGTTGTATGTCACAGAAATAACCAAATTTCCTTGTCAACTCCATTATAACGAACTCTTATCAGGTCTTTCGCCATACACATTTTTAAGTCTTGTCATTTATAAGCAATTTTTGCTTTATGCTGATGCTTTTGCAAAAGTGAGATTCATGAAAAAGACCCTACCAAGTAGTCCCGACCACTGACAGTGCTGCTAAATTACAACGTGTTACACTTTGGGTGCATATTTCATAACTGAAGAATGTTCCTCCTGACATCCAGTCCTGTGCAAATGCTGGAGACCTCAAAAATCACACAGACTAGGAAGGGAAGTAGCTGACACTGAAGTAGATTGCCTCCTCCCATGATGTGATCAAGATGTCTCTTTACATTCCTCCTTCACTCTCTAACCACGCTTTTCCTAATTCTAACACCATGAAGATCTTCATGATTCTTCTGCCCACATTTAACACCTCTCAGGCCATTGCAAGGGGATGGGTAAGTTAATCTCCAAATAACTGTTGGATTAGCTGCCATGCTGTTGATCCTGTAGTTCTGCCTCTCACAAATATCTCCCTGATTTTCAAAAACTGAGAGTTTTTCTGGAACAAACCCAGCCCTCTCTCCACCATGTTAGGTTCCCTAAACCTTGAGATCCATTTTCCTCTCACTGGTTAACAACCCCAAGCACAGAGAAACTTGGATCAAGGCTCTGTACAAAAAGACATAAGGATGACCAGAATAAAACCATCCACGTTTTCTACATCCCCTAAAGTTTTACTGGCCCCCATGACTGTCACCTTTTTAGTCCCAAGCCACAGATTCAAACAGGAATTACCAGGAGGCATTTGTAATTCAAAGCGTGCTTGCTTTGGCAGATCTGTATGCCCCTGGCTAGGAGTAAGTGCAAACGAGGCTATGATCCATTTTAATTCTTAAAGATATTGTCTTTGGACTCTCTGGCCAAAGTTGCTTTCAATTATCTTTGCATCGAGCAAGTTTTTGCTATGCCAACTCCACTTGAAGTATGTGGATTTACAGTCCTAGGGTAAGGAAAGGAATAGGGGTCTGGGAATTATGCCAACAACAAAAAAAGTGTATTTTGGAGTGGCATATATAATCCTCTTTATTCCCATCTTTGAAGCTTTCAAGAATTTTCACAGTTCAGAAGATAAGTTGGCAGATTGCTCCCTGTGTCCCTGAATCTGTCTCTTAGTCCTGAGAACGCATCATCTCAATAGTCCTGAGAATAGGTCAGTTCAGTTAAAGGATTTTGTCTCATTAGAAAGTGGTGATGCAAGTGGTCCCAAAGTTCAGCCTATATGGTACCAGCAGTTAGTATCTTTAAAAAGGCATTTCTATGAAAATGAAAGAAAAACAGTGCTTAATGGTTGGAGCAGACTATAAATCTACTCTGAGTACGGAGGGAAGCCAGTCAGTAAGATTTCTAGCTGTTGGGCTGAAAGCCTCTTCAGATGAAATGAGGGCGGGCAGTGGCATTGGAGAGACTTTCCTGGTTGGCAGTTTGAAGTTCTCTGGTGATCTGAATGTCTCACCCAGCAAAAGCACAAAAACTCCCCATACGTGAGCTGCTGTGAGGATTTCTCTGAAGTTAATATAAAGTTGTCCTTTTGAGTTTGCAGGGGAAAAAAGCAGCCTTTGTTCTTAGTGACTTCAAGTCAGAAGGGTGGGGAAAAAATGGAAATGTTGGTTTAGAGAGATGTCGCCAGATATTTGAGGAAGCTAGAGGAGTTTAGAATCCAGTCCAGCTTATGGATAGATAACAAAATCTTCAAAACAATGAATAGGTCTAGACTCTAGTATCCACAAAGGTGCACTATAGTTTCCCGCTGAAACATAAGTTTTTCTTTCAGTAGTCACCCCTATTTCTATCAGAGATAATCTAAGACTAATTCGTTTGAAAAATCATTCCAGGCTCATTACACTTGTCCTGATTATTTATGAAAGTACAGCAAAAATAGTGATTAACATATAGACTCTTTTAAAGCTTTCCTTTCTTGAACTTTTTATAAGGAATCTCAGGTTGGACTTCTAAAAGCCTCTTAAGGCTAGGAATCCAAGTCAAGGACTTGCCATTAGACTTTGCTTATAATACTATAGATTTGGACTGATTCTTCTCAAGGTGCCCGAAATATCCTAAGGTACCCGAGGCTATGAGGAAGTGACCTTCCTTACTCACCTGGTAAGGACTTAAGGGACCAAGTAAACAGGCCAACTTTCTAAAGGGAATTTATTGGCTCCATAAAGTAAATTGTAGTTCCTTAAAACTGGTCATATATGATTCATGAAACATCATTCTCAAAGATGTCATTTAAGTCAAAGACTTGGTAATATGACCAGTGTTTCCAAGAGTGTCCTGCTGCTGGAAAAACATTTTTATTGAACTTCCACAAATAACTCCATTGCCACAAAATGAGAACAGTCTCTAAGAGTTTCTGAATTCTGGGGGAAACAGGGAGGAAAAGCAACCATTTCGCATTTGTTCTCCAAGGTATAATTTACCAATTTACTGTAAATCACAGAAAGCTTAAGAGAAAAAAGAAAAAGAGTTTTTTTTATATCTGGAAAAGCAAAGCTTGGAAAGCAAATATTTCAAGGAAAAAGTCCTAATTACAATTATCCTTATCCATATATTCACTTCTACGTAATTAATTCATGTAGATCCTGAGCTTTTGTTAGGAGTTGTGTAAAACAATCAATTTCAGCATTAGAGTTCTGTCATTTCTTATCCAGTTCAGTTTGATTGGAAAGATATCAGAATACTGTACGTGTTAGAGTCCTTTCCATGAATCTCCCGGAAAAAATATCAGAGTAAAACAATAACTATCTTTAATGCCAAAAGAAAATAAAAAAGCAGACATGGCTCAAGCCCCACAAGACCATCAGCTGATTTTTCAGCAGAAGCTTTGCAGGCCAGAAGGCATTGGCAGGACATCAAGGTGCTGAAAGGGGAAAACCTATAACTGAGAATTCTCTGCCCAGGAAGAATATCACACAGAATTGAAGGAGAAAGATCTTCCCAAACAGAAGTTAAAGGAGTTCATTACCACGAAGCCAGACTTAAAAGAAATGTTAAGGAGCTTTTTTAAGGAAAAAAAATTACAAGTAAGAAAATTGTTTTTAAAAATTTTATTAGTAAAAGCAAACATACAGTAAAGATACTAGATCGATCATTTGTAAAGCAGGTATGAAGGTGAAGCGGCAAAAGTAAAATTATATCAAAAAATCAGATAAGAGGACTCAATAAAAAGATATAAAATATGACAACATACAAATAAAACATGGGAGGGAAGTTAAAATGTAGTTCTTTTACAGTGTTCTAATTTAAGTGACCAGCAACAAATAGACTGGTATATATGTAAGATGCTGTATACAGACCTCACAGTAACCGCAAACCAAATCTTATAAAAGATATACACAAATGATAATAGCAAAGAAAAATGAATCCAAGCATACCAGTAACTAAAGTCATCTATCACAAAGAAACAGAGCAAAGCAAAAAGAAAAACTGCAAAAGCAACCATAAAATACCAAAATGGCAGTAAGTGCATACCTATCATTAATTACTTTAAATGTCTCTCAAAAGACATAGAGTGGCCAAATCCATCTATATGCTGTCTAAGAGACTCACTTCAGACTTAAAGATACTTACAGACCAAAAATGAAGGGATGGATAAAGACATTTCATGCAAATGGAAGTAAAATTTTAAAAATTCCAGGGTAGCAATACTTATAACAGATAATATACACTTTAAAAAAAAGACTGGAGCAAGAGATAACAGCCCTACATAATGATCAAGGGATTAATTCAACATGGGGATTTAATAATTATAAATATTTGTGCATCCAACACAGGATCACCTACACACAGAAAGCAAATATTAACAGGCATATAGAGGAGAGAAATTGACATTAATACAATAATAGTAGGAAACACACCCTACATCAATGAAAAAATTTACACACATAGAAAACCAATAAGGAAACAGTGGCTTTAAACAACACATTTGACCAGATGAACTAAACAGATACACACACACCATTTCAGCCAAAAACATCAAAATACACAATCTTTTCAAGTACACATGAAACATTCTCCAAGACAAATCATATGTTAGGTGACAACACATATCTTGATTAAATTTAAGAAGATTGAAACGATATTATATCTTTTCTGAACACAGTGTATGAAACTAGAAATCAATTACAAGAATAAAACTATAAAAAAACACAAACACATGGAAGCTAAATGACATGCTACTTAAACAATCAATGAGTTAATGAAGAAATCAAAGAGGAAAAATACATGAAGACAAATGAAAATAGTCCAAAATCTTTGAGATGCAGCAAAAGCATTTCTAAGCAGGAAGTTTATAGTGATACAGGCCTATCTCAAGAAACAAAAAAAAAAAAATCAATCTAATTTTATACTCAAGGGAACTAAAAAAATAATATATGAACCCAAAATTATTAAATGGAAGAAAATAATAAAGATCAAAGCAGAAATGAATGAAATAGAGACTTAAAAATATAGGAAGGATGAAGCCAAGAACTTCTTTGAAAAGAGAAATAAAATTGATGAACATTTAGCCATACTCATCAATAAAAACAGAACTCAAATATAATGAGAAATGAAAAAGGAAAATTAACACCTGACAACACAGAAATACAAAGGATTACAGGAGATTATTATGAAAAGCTATATGCTAACATATTGGACAACCTAGAAGCACTGGATGAACTTTTAGAGAAATACAATCTTTCAAAACTGAATAAGGAAGAATAGAAAATTTGAACATACCAATTACTAGTAACAAAATTGAATCAGTAATCAAAAAACTCCTAAGAAACAAACAAAAGCAAGATCAAATGGATTCACAGGTAATTCTATCAAACATTTAAAGAAGAGTTAATACTTATTTTTTTCACATTTCAAAAATATAGAAGAGGAAAGAATAGTTTCAAATTCATTTTATGAGGCTACCATTACCATGCTATGAAAACCAAAGACACTACAAAAAACAAAAACAAAAAAAAAACAAAACAAAACAAAAAAAAAAAACCAGGCTAATATCCCTAGTAAACATAGATGCAAAAATGCTCAACAAAATATTAGCAAACTGAATTCAATAATACATTAATAGAACCATTCACCACAACCAAGTGATATTTTAATCCAGGGGTGCAAGGATGGTTTGATATCTACAAGTCAAACAATGTGATTTATGACATCAATGAAATGCAAATGAAAGCATTTGACAAAATACATTCAATAATGATAAAAACTCTTGCCAAAGTAGTTTTAGAGAGAACACACCTTAACATAATAAAAGCTATATATGAACCACCACCATACTCAATGGTGACAAACTAATAGCTTTTCCTCTAAGATCAGAAACAGGACAAGGATGTCCACTATTGCCACTTTTGTTCAACATAGTACTGGAAGTTCTAACCACAATAATCAGCTAAGAAAAATAAATAAAAGGCATCCAAACTGATAATGAACAAGTTAAACTGTCACTATTTACAGATGACATGATACTATATAGAGAAAACCCTTAAGAATCCACCAAAAACTATTAGAACTAATAAATGAATCAGTAAATTTGCAGGACACAAAATTAATATATGGAAATCTATGGCATTTCTATATAGTAATGTAGCAAAAATAAAGTATGGTAATCCAGTTTACAATTACAACAAGAAGAAATGACAGGATAAAATACAGAACTAGCACAAATAATCCTAAAATTTATTTGGAACCACAAAAGTGCCTGAATTGCTAAAGCAGTCATGAGAAATAAAAACAAAGCTGAAGGTACCACAATCCCAGATTTCAAGATATACTACAAAGCTACACTATTCAAAACAGTATGGTACCGCCATAAACCACGGACGCATATATCAATGGAACAGAATAGCCTGGAAATAAACCTATGCTTATATTCCCAATCTATAATAAAGGTGGGAAAATAAAAAGTAGAGAAATGACAGTCTTTTAAAAACTGGTGTTGGGTAAATGGAATATCTACATGCCAAAAGTTGAAACTAGACCACTGTTTTATACCATACACAAAAATAAATACAAATGGATTTAACACCTAAATGTGAGACCTGAAACCATAGAATTGATTAATGGTAACATAGGCAGTAATCTCTTGAACATCAGCATTAGAAATCTTTTTCTAGACGTGTCTCCTTAAGCAAATGAAACAAAACCAAAAACTTATTGGAACTAAACCAAAATAAAAAGCTTTGGCACAATGAAGGAAACCATCAACAAAAAGAAGAGACAATCTACTGAATAGGAGGAGATTCTTGCAAATAATATATCCAACAAAGGGGTAATTTCCAAAACATATAAAGAACTCATACTACCCAATATAAATGATTTTTTAAATGGGCAGAGGCACTGAATAAACACCTTCCCAAAGACCTACAGATGGCCAGCAGACAGATAAAAAGATGCTCAACATTACTAATCATCAGGGCAATAAAAATCAAAACCACAATGAGATACTACATCATACCTGTCAGAATGCCTAGTATCAAAAAGACAGTAAGTATTGGTGAGAATGTGGAGAAAAAAGATACTTCATGTACTTTTGGTAGGAATATAAATTTGTATATCCACCACGTAAAACAGAAGGATTTCTTCAAAAATTAAAAATAGAAATGCCGCATCTGATAATCCATTGCCAGGTGTTTACCTAAAGAAGACAAACACTCTAATTTAAAAAGATATATACACCCCTATATTTTGGAGCATTATGAAAAATGCTATTAAAAAATAGCCAAGATATGGAAGCAACCCAAGTGTCCATTAATAAAGAGGTGATGTGATATGTATACATACCTACACACACATGCAGGAATATTACCTAGCCATTAAAAAGAATGAGATCTTGCCATTTGAGACAGCATGGATGGACTTAGAGGGTATTATAGTAAGCAAAATAAGTCAAAGATGAATACCATATGTTTGCACTTTTGTGGAATCTTAACACACACACACACACACACACACACACACAGGAATATTAGAAAAAAAATATAAGGTCTTGCCATTTCCAAAAACTTGGATAAACCTACAGGATATTATGCTACATGAAATAAGCTACACAGAGAAAGACAAATATCCTATGTTATCACTTAACTGTGGACATCTAAAAACAAAACAAATGAACCAATGAACAAACCAGAAACAGAATTATAAATACAGAGAAAAAACTGGTGGTTCCCAGTAAGGAGGGGTTTGAGGGATGAGCAAAATAGGTAAAGGGGATTCAGAAGTACAAATTTCAAGTTAGAAGTCATAGGGATAAAAAGTACAGCACGGGGAATACACCCAACAATAGTGTCACAAAATTGTGTGGTTAGAGATGATAAGTACACTTATTGAGGTGAGCATAGCATCATGTGTATAATTGTCGAACCACCATGTTTTATACCTGAAGCTAATATAACGTATGTCATCTAAACTTAAATTTTTAAAAATGGCGATGGTTAAAGATCTGATAAGAGTTTATACTAATGCGATTGATGAGGGAATTTGGTTATTTTGTCACATATAGTTTTAGATAATACCTAGGATTATATGCGATAATGTTATACCAAGACCTATCAGATTTCTAGGAATTTTCTGTAATTTCTGGCTGATACTAACATTCCATACCAATCTAATCTAAAAAAGGTTAGTATCGTTTCTTCTTTGATGATGCTGCCCATGTAACTTAACATATCAAATAAAATCAGTGTAAAACTTTCTTTTTATTTTTTATAAAGAGAAATAACAAATATTTTGAGATTAAGGGATCCTTCTGAAAATCCCAAAATTTCAGAAGCCAAGAATATAAAATGAATTTTAGCTTGAGAAGTTTGTCAAAATATCAAAAGGTTTTGGACAGTTGACTAAATAGGACCACGGGTCACCATGAAACAATGTGTATTTAACCGAAGTAATATATAATTTAAAAGCAGATATTGAAGGTGACATAGTTGTTTGCAAACTTAGCTCGTTTAATATTGAGTAGACTTCATTTGGGGTTGTTTGTTTGTTTGTTTGTTTGTTTAAGTAATCAAAGACCTGATAAAGACAACATGAAGTGTAGGAAGTTATTTGGGGAAGACACAAATTTTCTTTTTCAGTAGATTACTAAAAGGTACAGAGGAGCGTTCACAATCTCTTATGAAAAACAGACCAATAATTCAAGAAAACTATGTCCTTTTAACAGATGTAAGATAATTAAGTTTTAGTTTTACAGAAGTACACTATTGATATTAAATCTTAGTATTAAACACCTTATAATAAAATTATTCAATTACACCCAGCTTGACTACACAAGGTCAGAATGCCTCTCTTCCCAACTTACTACATCCATTTATTATCATTTATTCTCCTCTTTCTCCTTCTGATACAACCAGTTATTCAACTTTTGAAGAACATTTTTTTCTCTTACAAAAACCTCCATACCTGATACATTTTCTCAGCTAAAATCACATCTTCCATTCCTTGCATACAGAGTTGTTTCTCTTATAAATTTTAGTTTTAATTATATATGTTAATTAGAATGCTTCACTTTCAGAAACCTTAATTTCTAGTGGAAACTAAGTAATTGTGAACTGTTACATCAGCATTCTTTAGATTGGCAAATTTATGAATATATTTTATAATTCCTAGAAACATATGCTTCCTTATAGTATAATTTTTTTAGTGTGGCACATGACATGTCTACTAACAGATCCAAAATCTTTAGTTCCTCTGTAATTAGAAGCCCAAAGTGGCACACTTACTTTCAATAAATAATGTGTCTGTATTTTATGCTATTTAGAAATGATCTAGACTTTCAGTGAATTTTTATCATTTAACTTAGCAAAACTCTAAGGGTGTAAGTCATGAAAGACATTGGGGAAGTATTTAAGTAGATATATCATACTGTTGAAAAGTTTATTTACAAATTTTTATTTTACTTTTTATTTAATTCACTTGCTCTTTACAATTATGTTTAGATCGCTCATGAAAATTTATAAAGCCATAAACATAAATTTTTCTTGCTGACAAATTTTGTAGCAGAGATAACATGAGCTTATTTGATTAGTAAACTGAGTTAGAATAGAATAAATTTGTATATCTGCATTATATGTAATACTGATAACTGAAGACATGCCTATTTCAATTAAACCAACTAATATAAACTAGCTTTTTTTTACTGAAGACTATCTTAAATCATATGAATTTGAAAAGCACTTGGGTTAATTTCTTATTTCTGGGAGTTTTAGGAATACTTAATTTATATAAGCACTTTTCGTTATGCCAGTTAGAGCTCTTTTACAAATTAATTTTGGCTATACCATCCAAAGTCAGATAAATATGTATACATAACACACATCCATAGACATGTATAAACCTACAGACAGATACAGAGACCTTATAGCTTTTGTTGTAAAATGTTAGCCATGGGGGGCATCTGGGTAACTTAGGCATTAAGCATCTGACTTAGTCTCAGGTCATGATCTCACAATTTATGAGTTCGAGCCCTGCTTCAGGTGAACAAGAGCCCCGCTTTGCGTGAAACATGAGTTCTGAGTGAGCCTTCTTTCTCCTCTCCTCTCCTCTCGCTCACTTGTGCCCTGTCTCAAAACAAAATTAGCCATGAGTCAGGTACAATAACGCAAAACTCACTAGTTTATAAACAACAGTCTGAATCCACATGCTATTTCTAACAGGTGGAAAACATTTACCTGCTCAGATGGTTAAAGTGTTGTTACGTATGTTTACGAAGAAGACTTAAGATTTGTATTCCCCCTTGACAAGAAATCTCATGGAGGCTGCGAACTAGACTTGGGGCAAAGGAACTTTTATAGAAGTTTATACTTTCAAAAGCCTCTTCTTCCTTCATTTCCCCCTTGGTCTCAGGAGATTGCAGGCAGCGTGTTAGTTACCTCTTGCAATGTTTACGTTTCAAAGACATGGGAAGACTTGAAGGGACGGAGAAAGTATGTTTTATCCTACAGTATTTGGTGTATATTTGTCTACTATCAGAAATCCATGATAATTACTATTTAAAGTTGTCTTTCTTAAGTGTTGGCAAGTTCTGTTTCCCATGTCCTGATCTTTTAAAATATTTAAAACATTTTCAGACTAATCAGGGAGGCTTGGGGTTGGCAAGCCTAGGAGAACGTTGAATTGCTTCTAGAGCCGGTTATATAAAGGGTCTGTTTGTAAGTTAAGGACAGTTATTTTTAATCCTCAAAGAATTGGATTGCAGCTTGGATGAGACCAGAGAGCTGACCCACCCGTATTCAAATAAATCTTTTTCCTCTTTGCTTCTTTATATCAGGGAAATCTCCAACTAAGTAATTAAAAGATTCCTATGTTCTAGATTTAGAGCGATGTGTCTTCAAATGTTTTGAAAAATCCTTCTATAAAACTTCCAGAGTTTTTTTCTTCTATGAGTATGTAGTTTTGTTTTAGCTTATAAGAGAAGGTCTTTTAAAAGTGTTCCTATCACATTCTGAATATTAGCCTCTAATTTGGCCAATTTCTGACTATACAGCTCCATAAAACATTTTTTTCAAGCATTAAGATTCAACTAGGACAGGCAGAAATACTTCTGGCAGTGTTGAAGTGCTCCCCCCGCCTTTTCTTTTAAGCCAAAGACATACCTCAATTGACTCAGCCTTTTATGACTGAACCACCAATTCAAGAGGCATTCCCTCAAGAGGGTACAAGAGATACAGATCTCCCAAGATCTGGAGCCATTCCCAAAGGTCACCAAAAGAAAGACTTCGTTCTCCTAAGAGCTGGGAACAGTCAGTAAGATACTAACTGAAAATGATGCGCAACCCACATTTCTGAGGCCCCCAAACTGACAGTTCACACATACAGAACCAACAGCCTGAATGCCCCCGGCAGGCAGAAAGCCAACACAAATCCTCAGAACATACAAGGCAAACAGGAAAATAACAGCTGTGTCTGGGAGGGAAAGAATCAATAACTGTTAAGTACCCAAAACCAAAATTCAACCAGACTCACAATATAAAAGAATATATTCTTACAAACTTTTGTCACCTGCTAATGTGAATTTGAAAAGGAAGGGACAACACAAAACTTTTACCATCTTCTCTTGACTGGGCACTGCAGCTAGAGACCCAGATACGCTAATTCTTACCCTTTGCGGACTCCTGCCAGTTTTCCTGGATCCCATATGCCGGCTCCAGAGCAAGTATGGAATCTCAGGAGAGCCCTTGATGATCACCAAACTTCAGAGGAGGAAACATAATTTTCCCTCTACTCTTCTAAATTCTTGGCTGAGATCCCTCTATAATAAATAAAAAGACGTTATCATAAAAAAATTTATTACATATAAAGTTCCACAAAGATATGAGACTCAAATGGCAGTCAGACAACTGGGGTTTATATCCCATCCCGAGCGAGGGAAAGGGATAAGGGTCTGGACCTTCAGAGGAGGGGGAAAGGAACTCACAGGAAGGTAAGCGAAAGAAATGTATGGTAAACGAAGTTTGCTTTCCATGCAGATAAATCTCTCAGATGAAAAAGTCATCTCTGGTAATAGCCCCTTTTTTTTTTTTTTATATAGTCCTGCTAGCTTCTCCTGTATCTGTAGTTTCTCAAAATAATCAGCTGAAAATAATCTTTATGTAAAAGAGGGAAGAAGTGATGAGGATTTCAGGGAAAGGCTCAGGAGCGTGGAAGAGTAAGGTTTATTCAGAGACCAACAAGAACTTGGAATTTCTACTACTGAATAGTAATCCTATATAAATGTTTATTTTGTTGACTCTATCTTAGTACATTCCATGGTACCGGATGCTACTCATTAGGTACTAGTATTTAAAAATATTTTAAAAATAAACAGAATAAGCTTGAAGATATATGAAAAGGAAGTTGAGAGTCTAAGATTCATAAGTGCAATTGGAATTATCCTTTTTTTTAAGACGCTGAAGAATTCATAACCCACTAATTTCTTGGTCAGAAAAAAAAAATCAGACCAAACACTGCAATTCACACATTGCTGATTTCACTTAAAAGTGAGAAAACCTGGGTCAATTTCTGGAGTTGAGGGGGTGGAGGGGACTCCCAGTAGACCTTGACTCTAATTTTTTGTCCTATTTAAATATGCTATCTGTACATTCTGAGAAAACCCAGCCCCAGTGAATAAAAGTTGAAGTTGGTCTGAAAAGCAAGATAGGGTTTTAAAATGATTCATTAGATGAATGTGTTTGTCTGACACTGTGCTAGGCACTAGGCATACAATGATGAGAAACACTCTTCCAATTCTTTAGTAATTGACAGTTTTGGTGATCAGAAGGTAAACTACTGCCATGTAATGTGTGACAGTTCTGTCACCTTGTCTTCTCTCTTGCATTGATTCATTTTTGTTCCCACACCGATGTAGACCCAGAATTCAATACCTGTACACACTCCCTCTAACCGTGCTTCAGTAGCTTGGAAGAAGCCATAGTTCAGTCTTACAGAAGTAATTTGAGTTGCAACTGTGCACAGTGCCTTATTTAAAACGATTTCATCTTGGTGGGGAGCGGGGCGCCTGGGCGGCTCAGTCCAATAAATGTCCAACTCTTGACTTCAGCTCAGGTCATGATCTCACAGATCGTGGGATTGAGCCCCGAGTCAGTCTCTGTGCTGACAGTGCAGACCCTGCTCGAGATTCTCTCTCTCCCTCTCTCTGCCCCTTCCCTCCTCGCTCTCTCAAAATATTTTTTTGAAACACAAAAATAAAACAACAACAATTTCATCTCGGGCTGCCCAAAAACTAACCAGATACAAGCTGACCCTTTGTTACCTAGCTTCTGTTTTGCATGTGCAGTCCTCGTTTGGGATCTGCACCAACCAGATTCAAACATTGAGCTTCTCTGAGTTCCACCAGAGGAATCCAGTCACACAAAAGCTTTTCACACAATCTTGATTACACTGAGAACTCGGTAAGGGACGGGTACGAAGGGCTTTACTTCCTGCATCCCAGCGTAAGCTGTTTAAGATGCATGTGATCTGACTTCTGTTCTACGTGGCCACAACTGCCATAAACAGACAGATAGAGCTTCGCTCTCTCCCTTTCTCTCCCCTACTCCCTTTTCCTCTACCTCGTCTCCCCCTTGTCTTCTCTTTCCCTTCTCCAGTACCTACTTTGGTCAGGTCATCTCTTCCTAATTGTGCAGAGCAATTAAATCCTGAAGGAGTTTCTACTTCCAAAATTCATACTAGGTGCTCAGCAAACAAAAGCGACCCGCTCCACCTCCCCATTCAGTTAACATGACCAACTTTCTTTAGCAGCATTTTATATGTAATGTTTTGTACCGTGAGCGTATTCTGATACGCCCATCAGCTATCCTGCCTTCCTCAAAAGAGAAGCTGATGAATTAATTTTTCTGCTGCTTCCTGTAATTGTGATAAGTGCTAGAACTGAGAAAATAGAGGGTAGCGAGTGTATGTAGGAGGGCTCGCTGACTCCCGTTTCAGAAGAATGAAAGGAGGAAGCAATAATCCTCACTGAAAACTTGGATGGGGAGCCAAGAGGTGGGGCTATGAGTTGTAGGTTAAGAGAATTAAGAAGAAAGTGGTTCACAAAGGAGGAACAAGGTCTCAGGTGAATCACACATTAAAAAAAGAAACAATGGGTGAGTCCAGAGGTTCACTTTTTACATGATTTCTTCTCTTGTGTCACCTCTTCTAAGGCACTCATCAGGTCTTCAAATACAATGTTTTGGAAAATGCTGCTGATGTGGGTGTCTTTTTTAGTAGTTGCCTGGATAGTTTTTACAATTTCCCCAAATTCCACAAAGGTAGGATGAGTCTTCTCCGGTTTGACCTGAAGGTCCCTCTGTGTGACCTGTCTCAAGTCTGTTCCAGACATCCAGTCCTCCCTCCAACTCTGCTCTTCCTTCTCCCATTCTCTGCTGTCCCCATTTCCTTTCTCCCCACCCATCCTCCATCCTTGCTAATCAGGGTCCTACATGGCCCTTGATAATGCTGATGAATCCAAGTGCATGTACCAAATCCAAGTTACTTTCTTTTCACCTACGATTTCTTTTTCCATGCAGAAATGATTTTCAAAGTAATCCAGTTGCCCTTCTTGTTTCCGGCTGTGGAATCATAGAAAAGTCTTTCTGACTCCAAGGTTATATAGGAATTTACCTGTTTTCTTATTTTTTATACTTGCATCATCTCAATCTTTATATTTAAATATATGATCCACTTGGAATTTATCCTATTGAATGGTATGAGTTATTGGTCTCACTTTACCTTTTTCCATAAGGCTGTTCAGTTATCTGAATCTCCTTATTAAAAATTCCATCTTATACCTCCACTGATTTTGAATGCTGCCTCAAAGCATACTAAATTTGTATATATTATGTATATTTCTGATTTTCTATTCTGTTGCATTGTCTTATTCGTGAGTCAATACTGCCATACTTTAATTACAGAGATTTGATGGACAGGTTTTAAAATCTAGTGGGTCTAGCCCTCCCCTTACTCACCTCGTTTTTTTTTTTTTTTCATCTCCCATATATTTTCTGCTATTCCTATTTTCCTTTTTAAATGAATTCTCTAATGATCTGTCCAACTCCAGGGGGGAAAACATTCTTCTTTTATTATAATTTCATGTATAAATTAACTTTGGAAGAAATAACATCTTTATAATGTTACATTTTTTCTATCCAAAAATGGGGTTTCATTTCCATTTGCTCAAGTCCAATTTTGTCTCCTTTAGTAGTAGTCTGTGAGTTTCCTCCAAAGGAGTCTTAAACATTCGTGTTAAATTTGTACCTAAGTGCTTTACTGTGATTTGGGGATTTTTTATTGGACCATCTTATCCTGTCCACTTTGTCTTCTCTCTGGTTTTTGTCTGTATATAAAGACTATGAGGTTTTGTTTTGTTTTTAAAGGGTTTATTTTTAATAGCAGTTTTAGGTTCACGGGAAAATTGAGAGGCAGGTACGGAGTTTCCGACATGCCCCCTGCACCCATTCATCCACATCCGTGTATCAACATCACTCACCAGAATGGCACACTTGCCACCAAATATAAACTTATACTGAGACATCCTAATCACCCAGTATCCATAGTTTACCTTAATGTTCCATTTTGATGGTGTAAGTTCTACAGATTTGGACAAATGTGTAATTAGATATAACCATCATTATAATATCACACAGAATATTTTCACTACCCCAAAACTCCTCTGTGCTCTGCCTATTCACCCCTCCCCTACTCCAGCAACTAGTGATCTTTTGTCTCCATAGCTCTGCCTTTCTCAGAATGTCATATAATTGGAATCACAGAGTGTGTAGCATTTTCGGATTGACTTCTTATATTTAGCAGTATGCATTTAAGTGTCCTCCCTAAGACTTTTCATGGCTAGATAGGTCATTTCTTTTTAGTGCTGAATAATATTCCATTGGCTGGTTGTACCACCATTTATGTATCCATTCACCTAGTACAGGACATTTTGGTTGGTTCCAAGTTCTGGAAATTATTAAGCTGCTGTAAGTACTCCCATGTGGGGTTGTGTGTGTGTGTGTGTGTGTGTGTGTGTGTGTGTGGACTTGTTTTCAAAGGTTGTTGGTTTTTATACATTCATTTTATTAACTGCTATTTTATGAAATTCTTTTACTATTTATAGTCATTTTTCCATTGATATTTTGGAGTTTTTATGATAAATAACCATTGCATCTGAAAATAAAAATCGCTTTAACTCTTCTAAGTCTAATGCTTCTGGTTTCTTTCTATTACATAAATGCATTAGCTATCTCTCCAACCCAGTGTTAAAAAGTAGTGGAATAGGAAATATTCTTCTCTTATTCCTGGTTTTGGTGGCAGCACTGCTAATGCTTTCCCATAACTAAGATGCTAACCTTTGAGCTAAAGTATAGTCCTAACGTGCAAAGAAAATCCATCAATTTCTTTTTGTTGAGTGTTTCTAGTGTGAATCAGTGCTGATTTTGTCAAAGACCTACTATGCATTTATGGAGATTAATTGCATAATTTTTCTCATTAGCTATATGAATATGATAGATTATATTAAAGGATTTGCTATAACTGATCCAAATTTACATTCTTAGAATAAAACTCTAGGTTATATTTTTTCTTTGTTTAAAAAATTATATTTTTTTAAATGCTAATTTACTTTTGAGAGAGAAAGAGACAGAGTGCGAGCAGGGGAGGGGCAGAGAGAGGGAGACACAGAATTGGAAGCAGGCTCCAGGCTCTGAGCTGTCAGCACAGAGCCCAACGAGGGGCTCGAACTCACAAACCGTGAGATCATAACCTGAGATGAAGTCGGATGCTCAACCGACTGAGCCACCCAGGCACCTCTATGGTATTTTTTCTAATATTTGTTTGGACTTTGTTGGATAATATTTTAAGATTTCTACATAAATATTTATAAATCTATAGTTTTCTTTGATACACATTTTATCAAGTTGGGGCAAACACGTTATACTTACTTCATAAAATGAACTCGGAGTGTTTGGTTGCTGTTGCAGCGTGCTGACAGTGTTTAAGTAACATTGGGATGGACTGAGGTTTAAACTATGTAGAATTCCTCCAATTTAGTTTTGTGTTTTTCTGTGAGAGGGCTCCTTTACTTTTTTCTCTGTTTTCTATGACGAATTTATCTATTTAGACTCTTTCTCCAGTGAAATCAATTTTGGTAAGTCGTATTTTCCTAAATTTCCATTTTATCTAGAGTCTTATATACATTTGACTACAATTGTGATTACCATTTTTCTCTTCAGAAGTTTTCCTCATAGAATTTCTAATTGTGTATATTTGTGTTTTCTTTCCTTTGTGTTAATTCAATTAGCCAGTAGCCAGACCTAGCCAGTAGGTCCCTTTTGATCATTTATTTCACACCTTGGGTAATAATTCAACACTACATTATTTTGTTGTTCCCACTGCTACAGCTCTGACCACTGGGAGCTCTTTCCGTTGGCTCCTGTTCTTTAGTACGTCCTTTCCTCTGTCGTCATAGTCTGCTGCAGGTTCGTTCATCTTGAATAGTACTTGCCCTGTTCTAGAATCAGCCATTTACTCAAGGGGCCCTGGCTTCTCTTATTGGACAATGGTGTTATAAATCAAGATCTGGACACTGAGCATGTTCGTTACTACTGGAGTGTCTTTGCTTCTAGCCCCTCTCAGAAGACAGAGCTCAGAAATACATATGACTAACCAATAATACATACATATATCCGTACATATATATTTATATACACACACACATATATAATCTGAATCAATCCGAAGTTAAACATTAATTCACACTAGCATTTCCCTTCCCCGTTGTTATTTGGTTCACTCAGTCCTTTCTGTCTTGCTCGTGTGTAACTCTCCACTCCAACCATGAAAAGTCTGGTTTCCACCACCACCATCCATGTGCTTATTTGTTCAACTGCATGTTGAACAAATATACATGTGCATGTACATTGATACATATACAAGGGTTTCTGACTTGTTAGCCAATAGGACAGTGCTTCTATGCGATTCCTTTTGTCTTTAGTGTTACAGCCTCTACAACTCACTTTCAGAGTTAATAAAGTCACCCCCAGCCCCATCCCCTTCCGTGAAGTTACATCATACATTTGTAATAGAGTTAGATTTTGTCACACTCTGCATTCCATCCTCGGGTCCCTCAGTCCCCTAATTGATTTCTTTAACTTGCAGACATTAAGATTTGTGGTTTATGCTAGAAGGTTGTGTGGGCTTTTGCATAGTGCCATGTGTCTACCACTACATTATCATACAGAATAATCCATTTTACTGCCCTAAAAATATCCCCTGTGCTTAGAATTTTTAGGGCAGTAAAACTACTCCGTATGGTATTATAATGCTGGACATGTGTCATCATACATTTGTCCAAATCCATAGAGCAAAGAACATTAAGACTGAACTGTGATATAAACCACAGACCGTGTGATTATGTTGTATTAATGAGGGTCAGCCCATTCTAACAAGTGGACCACTCTGACCAAGAAGGAAGTTTGTAATGAGGAAGGTTGTGTATGTGTGGGAGCAGGAGGCATATGGGAAGTATCTAGACTTTTCTTTCAAATTTGCTGTGACCCTAAAATTGCTCTTCAAAAAGTCTTAAAATCATCCAAAAACAAGTAGCAAAAAATACCTGTGTTTCACCTATTTAACCTGTCCCCTAACCCTTGTAAACCACTGGTTAGTTTTCTGTCTTTACAGTATTTTTCCAGAATGTGTTATTAATGCAATCATACAGTATGTGTAGCCTTTTTTTCACTTAGCAATATTTATTCAAGTTCCATCCATGATCTTGCATGAAATGATTCCTCTTTTTTATTGCTGAATAATATTGCACTATATGCCTGGACTACAGTTTCTATCCTTTTACCTGTTGAAGGCTTCTTGGTTGCTTCCAATTTTTGGCAATCGTGACTAAAGCTGCTATAAACATTAATGTGCAGGTATTCATGTGGATGTGAGTTTTCAAGTCAGATAAGTATGCAAATTATGAGGTCTGTGTCTAGGCTCATTATTGGCTGGTGGGCATCTCATTGTTTCAGCACTGCTTGTTGAAAAGCCTACCATTTTCCCTTTAACTTGCCTTTGTCAAATATTCATGGCTGATATTTGTGTTAATTTCTTTTATAATTTTTTTTAAATTCCAGTGTGGTTAACATACAGTGTTATCTTACTTTCAGGCGTGCCACATAACAATTCAACAATTCCGTATATTACCCAGTGTTCATCAAGATAAGTATACTTGTTTTTGTTGTTGTTTATTTTTGAGAGAAGAATGAGTGGGAGAGGCATTGAGGGGGGGACACAGAATTTGGACCAGGCTCCAGGCTCTGAGCTGTCAGCACAGAACCCAGCGTGAGGCTCAAACTCACAAACTGCCAGATCATGACCTGAGCCAAAGCCAGATGCCTAACCAAGTGAGCCACCCAGGTGCCCTGAGATAAGTATTTTCTTAATCCCATTTACTTATTTTACCCATCCCACCACTCACCTCCCCTCTGGTAACCCTCTGTGCTCTATAGTTAAGAGTCTGTTTTTTGGTTTCTCTTTTTTCCTTTGTTTTGTTTCTTAAATTCTACAGATGAATGAAATCATATGGTATTTGTCTTTCTCTGATTTACTTCACTTACTATTATACTCTTTAGATCCATACATGTCACAAATGGCAGTTCTGTTTCACAACTGAATAATATTCCATTGTGTGTGTGAGTGTGTGTGTGTGTGTGTATGTGTGTGTGTGTGTGTGTGTGTGTGTGTGTACGTGTACTTCTTTATCCATTCATCTATGGATGGGCATTTGGGCTCCTCCATAATCTGGCTATTGTAAATAATGCTGCAATAAACATAGGGAGGCATATGTCCCTTTGAATTATTGTTCTCATGTTTTTTGGGTAAATACGTAGCAATGTGATTGCTAAATCATAGGGTAGCTCTAGTTTTAATTCTTTAAGGAGTCTCCATTCTGTCTTCCACAGCAACTGACCCAGTTTGCATTCTCACCAACAGTGCCTGAGGGTTCCTTCTTCCCCATATCCTTGCTAACACTTGTTCTCTCTTGAGTTGTTGATTTTAGCCACTCTGACTGGTGTAAAGTGATATCTCCTTGTGGTTTTGATTTGCATTTCCCTGATGATGAGTGATGTGGAGCATCATTTCATGTGTCTATTGGCCATCTGGATGAATTATTTGGAGAAATATCTGTTCACATATTCTGCTCATTTTGTAATTGGATTATTTTTTGGTGTTGTAGAAGGTTTCTTTTATATATTTTGGATACACTTAACCCTTTATTGGTTATGTCATTTGCAAATATCTTTTCTCACTTAGAGTTATCGTTTAGTTTTGTTGGTGTTGCTTTGCTGTGCAGTAGTTTTTATTTTCATGAAGTCCAAACAGTTTATTTTTACTTTTGGTCCCCTTGCCTCAGTATTCATATCTAGAAAGGTATTATGGCCAGTGTTAGAGAAATTTCTGCCCCTGCTCTTCTTCTAGGATTTTTATGGTTTCAGGTCTACCTGTAGGTCTTTAATCCATTTTTCAGTTAATTTTTGTGTAAGGCATAAGAAAGAGGTTGAGTTTCATTCCTTTGCAAGTAGCTGTCCACTTTTCCCAACACCGTTTGTTGAAGAGAATGTCTTTTTCCCATTGTATATTCTTGCCTCCTTTGTTGAAGATTAATTGGCTATATAATTTGGGTTTATTTCTTGGATTTCTATTCTGTTCCATTGATCAATGGATCTGTTTTGGTACCAGTACCATACTGTTTTGATTACTACAGCTTAGTAATACAACTTCCAGTCTGGAATTCTGATAACACCAGTTTTGTCTTTCTTTGTCAAGATTGCTTTGGCTATTTGGCATCTTTCATGGTTTCATACAAATTTTAGGATTGAGGAAACTAATAGGACACTGTTTGTTAACTAAATGGAATTTAAATAAAAACTTTAGGGGCGTCTGGGTTGCTTAGTTGGTTAAGTGTCTGACTCTTGACTTCGGCTCAGGTCATGATCTCAAAGTTGTGAAACTGAGCCGTGCACTGGGCTCCATAGTGGAGATGGAGCCTGCTTAAGATTCTCTGTCTCCCTCTCCTTCTGCCTCTCCCCCACTTGTGCTCACCCTCTCCTTCCCTCCCTCTCTCTCAAAAACAAAACTTTAAAATTTAGGATTATTTGTTCTAATTCTGCAAAAAATGCTGTTGATATTTTGATGGGATTTGCATTAAATCTGTAGATTGCTTGGGCTTGTAAGGATATTTTAATATTTGTTCTTCCAGTCCAGGAGTATGAAATAGCTTTCCATCACTTTGTGTCATCCTCAATTTCTTTGGTCAGTATTTATAGTTTTCAGAGTGCAGGTCTTTCATCTCTTTGGTTATGTTTATTTCTAGGTATTTTTGGTCCAATTGTAAATGAGATTCTTTTCTCAATTTCTCTTTCTGCTGCTTCATTATTTGTGTACAGAAATGCAACAGATTTCTATATATTGATTTTGTATCCTGAGACCTTAGCTCTCCTAGATTTGGGGTTTCTATATATAGTATCATGTCATGTACAAGTCGTGAAAGTTTTACTTTTTCCTTAGCAATTTGGATGCCTTTTATTTATTTTTGCTAATTTCTGTGGCTAGGATTTCCAATACGATGTTGAATAAAAGTGGTAAGAGTGAACACCATTCTCTTGTTTTTGACCATTGAAGAAATGCTCTCAGTTTTCCTTGTTGAGTATGATGTTAGCTGAGTGTTTATCATATAAGGTCTTTATTATGTTGAGGTATGTTCCCTCCAAACCTACTTTGTTGAGGGTATTTTTATCATGAATGAATGTTGTACTTTGTCAAATACTTTTGCCGCCTCTATAGAAATGATCATATAGTTTTTACCCTTTCTCTTATTGATGTGATGTATCATGTTGATTTCTTTATGAATATTGAACCATCCTTGCCTCCTATGAATAAATCCCACTTGATCATGGTGAATGATTTTTTTCAATGTTTTGCTAGGTTCAGTTTGCTAAGATTTTGTTGAAGATTTTTGCATTTATATTATTCAGAGATATTGGCCTTTTTAGTGGTGTCTTTATCTGGTTTTGGTATCAGGGTAATGCTGACCTCATAGATGAATCCAGGAGCTTTCCTTCCACTTCTAGTGCTTGGAAGTTTGAGAAGAATAGCTATTAATTCTTCTTTAAATGCTTGGTAGAATTCATCTGTGAAGCCATCTGGTCCTGGACTTTTGTTCGTTGGGTGTTTCTTTTGTTTATTTGTTTGTTTTATTGTTTTAATTTCATTGCTGGTAATATGTTCAAATTTTGTATTTTCTCCTGCTTCAGTTTGGGTAGGCTGTATGTTTTTAGGAATTTATTTTCTTCAAGACTATCCAATTAACATATAATTTTCACAGTATTCTCTTAAAATCCTTTGTATTTCTGTGTTTGTTTCCCTTCTTTCATTTCTGACTTTGAGTCCTGTCTTTGCTTTTTTGAAGAGTCTGGATAGAGGTTTATGAATTTTGCTTATCTTTAAAAAAAAAACAGCTTTGGTTATTCTATTTTTTGTTTCTATATCATTTGTTTCTGCTCTGATGTTTATTATTCTATTCCTTCTCTTAATTCTGGGTCTTGTTTGATCTTTTAGCTGCTTTAGGTATAAGGTTAAGTTACTTGAGACTTTTCTTACTTCTCCAGGCAAACCTGTATTGCTATCAGTTTCCTCTTAGAACTATGTTTGCTACATCCTAAAAATTTTAGATTATTGTGCTTTATTTTCATTTGTCTCCATATCTTTTTTATTTCTTCTTTGATTTCTTGGTTGGCCATTCATTGTTTAGTAGCATGTTACTTAACATCCATGTATTTGTGCTCTGTCCAGATTTTCTCTTATGGATGATTTCTAGTTTCATTGTGTTATGGTCAGAAAAGATGCATGGTATAACTTTTTTTTTAATATGTTAAGAAATGTTTTGTGGCCTAATATATAATCTATTCTTGGGAATGTCCATGTGTACTTGAAAAGAAAGTGTATTCTGCTATTTTAGGATCTTCCAAATATATCTATTAAATCCTTCTGGTCCAGTATGTCATTCAAAGCCACTGTTTCTTTACTGATATTCTGTTTAAATGATCTATCCATTGATGTAAGTGGAGTACTATTATTGTACTATTATCAGTGAGTTCCTTTATGTTTGTTAGGTTTGTTATTAACTGTTTTATGTATTTGGGTGCTTCCATATTGGATCTATATTTACACTTACTATGTCTCTTGTTGTATTATCTTCTTAATATAGTATCCTTCTTTGTCTCTCTTAGAGTCTTTGTTTTAAAGTATATTTTGTCTGGTATAAATTTTGCTACCCCAACTTTCTTTTCAGATTCATTTGCATGATTAATGTTTCTCCATCCTCTTGATTTTTTTAAATAGTTTATTGTCAAATTGGTTTCCATATAGCCCCCAGTGCTCTTCCCTACAAGTGACCTCCTCTATTACCACCACCACCCCTTCCCTCCCCCCCTTCAGCCCTCAGTTCATTTTCAGTATTCAATAGTCTCTCATGTTTTCAATTTACATGTGTCTTTAGGTCTGAAATTAATCTCTTGTAGGCAGCATATAGATGGGTGGTGGTGGTGTTTTTTAATCCATGTCATCGCCTCACATATTTTGATTGGAACATTTAGTTCATTTACATTCAAAGTAAACATTAATAGGTATATATTTATTGCCATTTTGTTATCTTATGGTTATTTCTGTTGGTCTTCTCTGTTCCTTTTTTCCCTTGATCGCTCTCTCACCATTAGTTGGTTTTCTTTAGGGATGTATTTGGATTCTTTTCTCTGTATCTTTTTTGCATATTTGTTACTGGGTGGTTTTTTTTAATGTCTTTTTGAGAGATAGAGTGTGAGTGCGGGGGGGGGGGCGGTGCAGGGGCAGAGAGAGAGGGAGACACAGAATCTGAAGCAGGCTCCAGGCTCTGAGCTGTCAGCACAGGGCCTGACATGGGGCTCAAACCCACAGACTGTGAGAGCATGACCTGAGCTGAAGTTGCACACTTAAACTGACTGAGCCCCCCAGGCGCCCCTGTCACTGGTTTTTGATTTGTGGTTACCACTATTTGTATATAACATCTTTAGTATACAGCAGTCGATATAAAGTAGATGGTAACTTAAGTTTGAACCCATTCTTTACTCCTCCTTATATTAAAGGTATATAATGCCATACTTTACATGCTTTTATATGTGAGTCGCTTGGTTGATTTTTACAGATATACTTATTTTTACTGCTTTTGCGCTTCCTATTTTTCTTACTCTTACTTATGGTTTTCCGTTTCCACTCACGTAGTCCCCTTTGACATTTTTTATAAGACTAGTTCATTAGTCATGAGCTCCTCTAGTGTTTATTTGTCTGAGAAACACTTTATCTCTCTAATCTGAATGATAGTCTTTCTGGATAGAGCATTCTTGGCTGCATATTTTTTTTCCTTTCAGCACTTTGACTATATTATGCTACTCTCTTCTGGCCTGCAAAATTTCTGCTCAAAAATCTGCTGATAGGTTTCTGGGGCTTCCTTGTATGTAACTGTTTTCTTCTCTCTTGCTGCTTTTAAAATTCTTTTTCCCATTTTAATTACTGTGTGTCTTTGTATGGACCCCCTTGGGTTGATTTTATAGGGGGCTCTCTCTACCTCCTGCATTTGAATTTCCATTTCTGTCTCCAAATTTGGGAAGTTTTCAGCTATTACTCACAAAGTTCAGCCCCTCTAGTTTTCAAAGCCAAATGCTAGGGGATTCTTCTTCCCCATGAAGGCTTCCCAGTGTGATAATCTGTTTCTTTCCCTCTCTGTGTCCCCAGCTCCCCCCCATTTATGGATGGCCACTGTTGGTTTAGCTCCCCACCATGTCTCCACTCTACCAATATGGCCTCTCTCTACCTTTAGTGGTGGAGTTCTGTCAGTCTTTGGGTCATTTTCTGGGTTATTTACACTGATGCGAGTGTTCTCTAGTTGTACCCATGGGGCAAAATGAGCTTGGGATTATCCTACACCATCTTCCCCAGAATTCCTATATAAGTTTACTTTTGGGCTCTCTCTTCTGTTCCTTTCAGTGTGTCCATTCTTTACCAATACCACATTGTTTGATCATGGTAGCTTTATAGTAGGACTTGAAATAGGGTAATGTGAGCCAACTTTTTTATTAATTTTTTAATTGGGCTGGCTATGCTAACCCCTTTGCCTTTCTATATAAATCTTTGCACTGAATCAATAGATCAAGTTGGAAAGAATTGATATAACAATATTGAGCCTTTCAGCCCATTAACTTGGAGTACCACTTCTTTATTCAGAACTTTTTATGTCTTCCATATGTGTACTGTGTTCCACATACAGAGACTGTACTAATTTTTTAGCTTTATACCCAAATACTTCACTTTTTGGGTGCTATTGTGAATATTTTTAATTTCAAATTCCAATCGCTAATGCTAGTATATAGACTAACAAATGAATTTTATATCTTGACTTTTCTATTCTCTCACCATGCTATAGTCACTTGTTCTAATATTTATGTGGATTCTTTGGGTTTTTGTTTTTTTTTTTTTGCACAGAATAACCATGTCATTTGTAAACAGTTTTATTTCTTCCTCTCCAATTTGTATACCTCTTATTTTTTTTTTTATTGTATTCTTGGACCTGAAAGAAAGTATTCTTTCCTGTTTTCAGTCTTGGAAGAAAATGTTCACTCTATGATTTTTAAGTATCAGTCTTTTTTTTTTTTACCTCTTTCTCAATCTTTAAGACTATCTTATATAGACCATAGTGTTGTATTTTGCTTTATTAAATAATGAAACAAGGTGTTTTTTTTAAAATTTTAGTTGAAACCCAATAGTAGTTTGTGTACAACACAGTGATTCAACATCTCTATACATGATGCTGTACTTATCACAGTGCAGCTAGCATCTGTCACCATACAGTATCATTAACTGTATTCTCTGTGCTGTACCTCTTATTCATTCTCTAGCTGAAAGCCTGTGTCCTCCACTCTCCTTTACCCATTTGCTCATTCCATTACTCCCTTCGCTCTGGCAACCATCAGTTACTTCTCTGTATTTATACATCTGATTCTGCTTTTTGTTTATTTATTTTTTTTTAGATTTCACATATAAGTGAAATAATGTTATTTGTCTGAGTCTAACTTATTTCACTTAGCATAATACTCTACGTCCATCCATGTTGTTGCAAATAGCAAGATCTTATCCTATTTTGTGGCTGCACAATATTCCAGTGTGTGTGTGTGTGTGTGTGTGTGTGTGTGTGTGTGTGTGTGACATTTTCTTTATCCATTCATCTATCTGTTGACACTTTGGTTGCTTCCTTATCTTGGCTATTGTAAGTAGGGCTGTCATAGGGGTGGATATATCTTGTTTAATTATATATGTTTTCATTTTCTTTGGGTAAATACTCATCAGTAGAATTATTGGATCATATGATATTTCTATTTTCAATGTTTTGAGAACCCCCCATACTACTTTGCACAGTAACTGTACCAATTTGCATTCCCACCAACATGCATGAGTGTTCCTTTTTCTATACATTCCTTGCCAACTTTCATTATTTCTTGTGGGGTTTTTTTTTTCTACTTTCGCCATTCTGACAGGTGTAAGGTGACATCTCATTGTGGTTCTAATTCACATTTCCATGATAGTGATATCATCTTTTCATAGGTCTACTGGCCATGTGTATGCCTTCTTGGGAAAATGTCTATTCAGGTCTTCTGCCTATTTTGAATCAGATTATTTATTTTTGGTGTTGAGTTGTAGTAGCTCTTCATATATTTTGGATATTAACCCCTTCTTGGATATATCATTTGCAAATCTTGATCAATCTGAAAATTCTTTTTCGTTGTTAGGATAAATCCATTTATATTTATTAATGTAATTGATATGTTTGGTGCCAATTTCAGCATATATATTTGTCTTTATAATGTCTATTTGCTCTTTTATTTGTGAATGTTTTTCTGTTACTTAGTTATGTTTATATTTTTGTTCTACTGGTTAGTTTTATTCTAATCCTTGTGCATAACCCTCTTTTTGTCACTTGGTTAATGTCTATTGGTCCCTTACCATCAACAATATTGAAATTAGCTGGTAACAGCATTTTGTCCCAACCCTGACTCTTCCTTATCTGACTTGAAGTAATATCTTTTTACTTCAGTTAATGACTCTCAATCAGCAAGCTAATTCTACTTCTTCCATCTCTTCCGAGTCCCCAACATTTTAATAGTTTTACTGCAATTACATTATCAGAATACTTAGCCATTGCATACCATACCCTATACCATGTAATCATTAGTTAGATTTATTTCTGTAAGTAAATATATATTTTTTTTCTTAACACAAATAGTTATATCAAACTCTCCAGTCATTTTGGTTGTTTGAAATTCACTCTGTTTAATAAAATCCTTAGGAAAGACCTTAGGGGAATAGTTCCTGAATTTTAATGTGTTAGAAGAATTTGTGTTTTTTAAATTGAAAGTCAAATTGTCTTACTATAAAATTTCTGGCTCATATTTCCTTCTTTTCAGCTTCTTAAACATTTTATGCACTTGACTTCTGGCATAAATTGTTGATGTTAAAGAGCAAAGACATAAATAAGCATAAAATGAGATGCTACATAAGGAACAATCTACAAATAATATAATAATCACACATTTGGATGATCCTAGCAAAAAAAATTCAATATACAAAAGCAAAAATAGTCAGAATTATAAGCTAAAATTTATATCACCACAGCCTTAGTGGGAAATTGTATTATATCTCTCAGAAACTTATAAACCAAACACACCTAAAATTAATAAATGTATTTAAGGTCTGAATACAATGGATATACATAAGCTTGATCTAATACAGAAACACTGAGAAATAGGGAGGCAATTTAGTAAAGTGGATTAAGGAGCATATTTTTATTTGAGATACTGTTTTGTTCTGTTGTGATTCCATTTGGTTCTTTAAGGAATCTCAGCAAAGATAGAGAAATATTATTTTTCCATTCATTACAGCATTTACTTCATTGAGTATAGTTATAATAGTTGTCTCAAAGTCCTTGTCTAATAATTCCAACATTAGATTATCTAAGGGTTGGCTTCCATTAATTGTCTTTTCCTCTGAGAATGATTACATTTTTTCTGGTTCCTTCAATGCTGAGTAATTTTGAATTGTATCCTGGACATTGTGACAGTTATTTTGTGGAGACCTAGATTCTGTTTTACTCCTCAGATTGTGTTGATATTTTTTTCCTGACAATCAGTTAACTTGGTTCAACTGAAACTGCAAATTCTGTTTCACCTGTGGTTGGAAGTAACTCAAATCTCAGTTGAGTTTTTTTGGCTTTAGCTCTGTAAATTGCTTTGTGTCTAACCTAAAGACATGTTTCAGGGATCAGCAGAGGTTTAAGTAGCATTGGCGCTCACAATCTGGGGCATGCACTTCTCTGGTTCTTACTGTTCTGGGATTTCACCCTCTTTCAGTGACTGTGCTTGCTGAACACTCTGCTCTCAAATTGTTGAAGCCGTTTAAAAAAAACAGTAGGTTTCTATTGCATTTCAGTACTCCATGCTTCTCTGTGAGCTGTTCTCAGGTTAAAACTTCAGAAACAGAAAACTTGACTTTTCATGGTTCCTTCTTCCAAGTTTCATCTTTCAAAATTTGTCTGCCCTTGTTCACTCTCCATAGCCTTCGGGTACTTGTTTTTAGTATTTTGTTCAGAGTTGAATACCGTTATCTGAAGGAGAGTCAATCTGTCACAAGTTACTTGGCCATATATGAAGATTCTCTTGTGTACTTTTTTCCCCATTTATTCTCCATACACTCATTCCCTTTTTTCCATGGTCACCCATTACATACTATTATTCCTCATAGCATTCCAGTTTTTATTCAATACATATATTTAGGCATGTATGTGGCCTTGTGTTAGTGTACTTAATTTTTTCATTCAAAATTATTCTTTGATGTCTAATAACATTACTACATGTAAATCTAATTCATAATCTCTGAGAGCTGCATATATTCTGTATGAACATACAAAGTATAACTTATCTATTCTCCTAAATAACATGCATCTCTCTCTTTCCTAATGTGCCTAAAAGAGTAATAAACATTTTATGTTTTTAATTTGCATTTTTGCCTATTTATCTATTGAGCTTACTGACATTTTTTTATTTTCAGAAGTAACTTTTACACTGTATATAAGAATTCTTTATTAGTTTTAGGTAATCCACATATAAAACTTTTAACTGAGTGACTGAATATATAAATACCTATAGTTTCTGTTTTGAGGTCTTTTTAAGAAATACTTCCTAATTTGAGGTCATAAAGAAACTATACATTTCTTTATATTGCATTTTCAGTTATAACAGTCATATTTAGGTTTTTATTTCATTTTAGCTTTCTGTATGCAGCATGAGACAGGAATCTTTGCTTTTTTTCAATTTGTCACAAGTACGACAACTTTTTCATTAGGATTTACTAAATATAATTTTCTGACTTGTGATGTTACCACTAACATATAGCAAACTGCCATATAGAAGCAGGTCTGTTTCTAGAGCACCTATTCAACTTGATGCTACAGTTGTATAATACTGTTTATCACTATACTTTATGGTAGGCATAGTCATATTTTTTTTAATTTTTAATGTCTTTTATTTATATTTTGAGAGATAGAAACAGTGTGAGCAGGGGAGAGTCAGAGAGAGAGGGAGACACAGTATCTGAAGCAGGCTCCAGGCTCTGAGCTAGCTGTCAGCACAGAGCCTGATGCGGGGCTCGAACCCACAAACCGTGAGATCATGACCTGAGCCGAGGCCGGACACTTAACAGACTGAGCCCCCCAGGGGCCCCCATAGTCCTATTTTTAAAATGTTTCCCTGGTATTCACAGACTATTACATTCCACAAAATTTTACAATCAGATTTTCTTTCCCAGCCCAAGAAAATCCTCTTGGGAACTTAATTAGAAATACATAGATTTTTCTTTTTTAAGATGGACACAGTTGGAAGATTTATTCTTTCTGATTTCAAGATTTATTATAGTGGTGCCTGGGTGGCTCAGTCAGTTAAGTGTCTGACTTGATTTTGGCTAAGGTCATGCTCCCATGGTTCATGAGATCGAGCCCTGGATCAGGCTTTGTGTCCATAATACACAGCCTGTTCCTCTCTCTCTGCCCCTCCCTGCTCACTCACTCCCTCTCAAAATAAACAAACATTTTTTTAAAAGACTCATTATAAAGTCACAGTAATTAAGACAGTGTGGTATTGGCACAAAGGCAGACCTATTAATCAATGGAACAGAATAAATAGTTCAGAAATAGACACTAGTATACAGGCCAGTTGATTTTCAGTGTAAGCGCCAAAGAAATTCAATGGTGAATAATCTTGTTAATAAATGGCTAGAATGCATATATATCCATCTGCAAAAAATGATCCTAAAACATTTTCTCACACCATAAACAAGATTCAACACATAATGGAAAAAATGTTGGTAAGTATAAGTGAATGATTGCTTCAAAAAACAAAATAATACCCTGTTGATCTTAAAATATACATAGAATTAAAATACTAGACAAAAATAACAATACAAGAAAGGTAACTAGTGTTAAAGAATTCTAAGTTTCTATCATTGAGGAATAAAGTAATAATCAAGGATGCAAGGTGTAACTTTTATGATAACCGATAAAAGATACTAAGATCATGTAAAACCCTTAAATAGAGGAGTAAGTGGAATAATGGGTGGCTGGGTGGCTCAGGTGGTTAGCCACTCCACTTTGACTGAAGTCATGATCTCATGGTTCAGGAGTCTGAGCCCCACGTGGGGCTCACTGCTGTCAGCACAGAGCCCACTTTGGATCCTCTGTCTCCATCCCCCTCTTTTCCTCCCCCTAGTCGTGTGCTCTTGCTCTCTCATGTAGGAAAAAAAGGATTAAATACACAAAAAACAAGATTTGTCTCACTACATTAAAACAATAAAACCTATATGCTGATTACAAGTGACATATTATAAAGACATGTAATGTTTGAAAGTAAAGAGGTGAATATTTATGATTTCTCCTCCAACCCCAAAATAAACCAAACACTAACCAAAAAGAGAGGCAAACCAAGAAACGGACTCAACTTTTCTTAAAAAAGGAAGGGGGTGGGGGATGGGCACTGGGTGCTGCATACAAGTATTGGACACGTGAAACCAATAGTATACTGTGTGCCAAACAACGGGAAATTATAAACTTAAAAAAATGCTTCTCTTCTCAAAGCCTCTTTTGCCTTTCGTTATTTTAACTACACAAGCTTTTTCCTATTTTTAAGTTTATTTTTAGAGAGAGAAAGCACATGTGCATGCAAGCAGGGTAGGAGCAGAGAGAGAGAGGGAGAGAGAGAGAGTCCCAAGCAGGCTACCCGCTGTCAGCCTAGAGCCCAACATGTGGAGCTCAGTTCCAGGAACCATGAGATCATGACCCGAGTGAGCTGAAATCCAGAGTCAGATGCCTAACCAACTGAACCACCTAGGCACCCCCAAAAAGACATTCTTAATGATGATCTACCAGGAAAATGTAATATCAGAAGATAATAAACTCAGATAATCCACCAGGAAGTTATGAAAAATCCATATCTGCATGGACTAATACTGTATCTTCAAAATATGTAAAGCAAAACTTGATAAAAATAGAAACATGTTAATAGACATTAACCTAAGTCATTTTTTAAAATGGCACAAAAATCAGAAAATATAAAGGAAATCTGAACAACACAATTAACAAATGTGACCTATTTGAAAAACAGCTGTGAAGTGCACATTGTGTGGGTGCACATAAATTATTTATGAAATTAGACCATAGGCTTCGCATAATGCAAGTCTCAATTTCTGAACGTTAAAACTGTTCAGAGTATGCTTTCTTACGTAGTGAAATTAGACCAGAAATCAATTAAAAACTATAAGAAAGGGGCACCTGGGTGGCTCAGTCGATAAAGCATCCAACTTTGGCTCAGGTCATGATCTCACAGTTTGTGGGTTTGAGCCCCGCGTCAGGCTATGTGCTGACAGCTCGGAGCCTAGGGTCTGCTTCAGATTCTGTGTCTCCCTCCTCCTCTGCTTCTCCCCCACTCATGCTCTTTCTCAAAAATAAATATTTTTTTTAAAAAACTATAAGTAGAAAGCCATCAACAGTTTGGAAACTGAATACAATAAGAGAAATATATCGAATTTTATTTAAGGGAAAATTAACAATTTTATAATATTATGCCATCTTAGTCCTCAAAGTGTTATAGCTTTTCACTCAGGTCTTTTTAAAAATGTCCTTAAAAGGGTTTTCAAGATGCCTCCATCAAGGTCAGAACTTACCATCTATTGTATTTTCTGTTGATTATTACTGGTATAGATAAGTGCTATTGATTATTGCAAGTTTATTTTGTATCCAGGTCCTTACTCTCTTAATGCTCATAATTCGCTGTGTTTGGTCTTCTTTGTGGACAATCACAACATGTGCAAAAATAAGGACAGTTTGCTTTTTCCCTTATAATTCTCACACTTCTGATTTTTTTTATTTTATTGTTCAGGATTTCTAAAGTGGCTAACATCTTTGGCTTCTTCTGACCTCAAAAAAAAAAAAAAAAAAGTATTTAGGAGTGCCTGGCTGGCTCGGTCAGTTAAGTGTCCAACTCTGGCTCAGGTCATGATATCACAGTTATTGAGTTCGAGCCCCACGTCAGGCTCGGGGTGACAGCTCAGAGCCTGGAGCCCTGCTTCAGATTCTGTGTCTCCCTCTCCTGCCCCTACCCTGCTTACACTCTGTGTCTCTCAAAACTATACATTAAAAAATTAAAATTAAAAAGTATTTAACTTTATTTATTGAAATTTAAGGCTAAATATTTAAGTATAGCAAATGCTATTTTGGCAACTGCACTCCTAATGAGATAAATTTGAGAACAGTGAAAAACCATGAAATGTTTGTCTTTAAACCACTCAGAATAAATTATACTGCAAGATTTTTCTCTCTGGGGCCATTTTTACTCCTAAATTAATACATAATTGACCGTGATGAATAAACACACAGACATACTCGGGCTACATCTATATCTACGTTGATAAATACAAAAAAGAGAATCTTAAAGCCACGTTCACTATATTGAGAAGGGAAATAGGCCTATATTTTTCTTATATTGTGCTTGTGAGGTCTTAGTATGAAACATATTTCTATCTCATAAAGTTAATTGGATAATTTTTTCTCATTATGTAACCTAGGGTTATCTGCACCCACTGATAAAACGGTCTCTGCCTGTGACTTCGAGAAGTGGGGAAAACGGTAACATGTTTATCACAATTACATTATTATTACTGCGATTATTATTTATGTGTACTGAATGGTTATTCTCTATCCAACTTTTCTATTCCCTTCTGTGCAAATTAAGGGTCTTAAATTTTTTCCAGAAGTACATTACACGATTCTTATTTGAGGGTTTCTTGATTTGCATCTCTATTTCCTCGTTGATTTTGTCAGAGGTTGAATCTTGGGTTCCTTCAGTCTCTTTTTATAACATCTCCTTGGGTGTTTGTTTGTTTGTTTGTTTTTGTCCCTTTTGGTTTGTTCTGCTTTGTACCAACCACAAGAATATTATTGATCATTGCTGGGGTGCAGTGAAGACTCTTTTTGGTTAAGCTTTATGTGTGTTTGCAAGTTTTTTTCTGCTAGTTTGTTGTTAGCGTACAGAAATGTAAAGATTTATGTCATTTTCTGTCCTACAACTTTAATGAATTCATTTATTCTGTTTAGGACTCTTTTTCCCCACAGCGTCTTACTATTTCCTCTATGTAGTTATATGTCATCTGAAATTGGTTGCAGTTTTACTTCTCCTTTACCAACTTGATGAATTCTATTTCTTTTTCTAAAATTACTTACTATTTTTTTCATTCACATCCAAGTTAGTTAGCATATGGTGCAACAATGATTTCAGGAGTAGATTTTGTAATGCCCCTTACTAATCTAGCCCCCCAACCCCTCCAGCAACCCTCTGTTCTCTATATTTAAGAGTCTCTTATGTTTTGACCCCCTCCCTGTTTTTATATTATTTTTGCTTCCCTTCCCTTATGTTCATCTGTTTTGTATCTTAAATTCCTCATATGAGTGAGATGTTATATTTGTCTTTCTCTAATTTCGCTTGGCATAAAACCCTCTAGTTCCATCCACATAGTTGCAAATGCCAAGATTTCATTTTTTTGATTGCCAAGTAACACTCCATTGTATGTATGTATACATATATGTTATATATAAATATCACATCTTTATCCATTCATCCTTTGATTGACATTTAGGCTCTTTCCATACTTGGGCTATTGCCAATAGTGCTGCTATAAACATTGGGGTGCATGTGCCTTTTTGAAACAGCACACCTGTACCCCTTGGATAAATACCTAGTAGTGCAGTTGCTGGGTAGTAGGGTAGTTCTGCTTTTAATTCTTTTAAGGAACCTCCATACTGTTTTCTAGAGTGGCTACACCAATGTGTATTCCCACCAGCCGTGCAAAAGAGATCCTCTTTCTCCACATCCTCGCCAACATCTGTTGTTGCCTGAGTTGTTAATGTTCGCCGTTCTGACCGGTGTGAGGTGGCATCTCATTGTGGTTTTGATTTGTATTTCCCTGATGATGAATGATGTTGAGCATTTTTTCATGTGTTGGTTGGCAATCTGGATGTCGTCTTTGGAGTCATGTCTATTCATGTCTTTTTCCCGTTCCCTCACTGGATTATTTCTTTTCTGGGTGTTGAGTTTGGTAAGTTCTTTATAGACTTTGGATACTCAGCCTTTATCTGATATGCCATTTGCAAATATCTTCTCCAATTCCATCACTTGCCTTTTTTGTTTTGCTGATCGTTACCTTCTCTGTGCAGAAGCTTTTTATTTTGATGAGGTCCCAATAGTTCATTTTTGCTTTTGTTTCCCTTGACTCCAGAGATGTGTTGAGTAAGAAGTTGCTGCAACCAAGGTCAAAGAGGTTTTTGCCTGCTTTCTCCTTGAGTATTTTGATGGCTTCCTGTCTTACATTTAGGTCTTTCATCCATTTTGAGTTTACTTTTGTGTATGCTGTAAGAAAGTGGTCCAGTTCTGTCTTCTGCATGTCGCTGTCCAGCTTTTCGAGCACCATTTGCTAAAGAGACTGTCTTTATTCCATTGGATATTCTGTCCTGCTTTGTGAAAGATTAGTTGGCCATATGTTTCTGGATCCATTTTTAGGTTCTCTATTCCATTCCATTGATCTAAGTGTCTGTTTTTGTGCCAGTACCATACTGTCTTGATGATTACAGCTTTGTAATATAGCTTAAAATCCAGGATTGTGATGCCTCCAGCTTTGGTTTTCTTTCTCAAGATTACTTTGGCAGTCTTTTCTGGTTCTGCACCAATTTTAGGATTGTTTGTTCTAGATCTGTGAAGAATGCTGGTGTTATTTTGATAGGGATTGCACTGAATATGTAGATTGCTTTGGGTTGTATTGACATTTTAATAATATTTGTTCTTCCTATCCAGGAGCATGGAATATTTTTCCTAGTTTTTTGTTTGTTTGTTTGTTTCTTCTTCAATTTCTTTCACAGATTTCTATAGTTTTCAGTGTATAGATTTTTCACTTCTTTGGTTAGATTTATTCCTAGGTATTTTATGGTCTTTGGTACAATTGTAAATGGGATAGATTCCTTGATTTCTCTTTCTGTTGCATCATTATTGGTGTATAAGAATTCAACTGATTTCTATCCATTGAATTTATACCCTGCAACTGCTGAATTCATCAATCACTTCTAGCAGTTTTGTGGTGGAACCTTTTGGGTTTTCCATATACAGTATCATGTCATCTGTGAAGACTGAAAGTTTGACTTCCTCCTTGCCAATCTGGATGCCTTGTATTTCTTTGTGTTGTCTGATTGCTGAGGCTAAGACTTCCAATGCAATGTTGAATAACAGTGAAGGGAGTCTTCTTCCTTCTTCTTCCTGACCTTAGGGAGAAAGCTCTCAATTTTTCCCCATTGAGACTGATAGTAGTGGGTCTTTCATATATGGCTTTTATGATTTTGAGGTATGATCCTTCTTATACTTACTTTCTTGAGGGTTTTTATCAAAAGAAAGGATGCTGTATTTTGTCAAATGCTTTTTTTTGCATCTATTGAGAGGATCATGTGGTTCTTGTCCTTTCTTTTATTGATGTGATGAATCACATTGATTGTTTTGTGGCTATTGAACCAGCCCTGAATCCCAGGTATAAATCCCATTTAGTCGTGGTGAATTATATTTTTACTGTATTGTTGGATCCTATTGGCTAGTATCTTGTTGAGAATTTTTGCATCCATGTTCAGCAAGGAAATTGGTCTGTAGTTCTCCTTTTTATTGGGGTCTTTGTCTGTTTTTGGAATCAAGATAATGCTAGCTCCATAGAAAGAGTTTGTAAGTTCTCCTTCCATGTCTATTTTCTGGAACAGCTTCAAGAGAATAGGTGTTAACTCTTCCTTAAATGGTTGGAAGAATTCCCCTGGACAGCCATCTGTCCCTGGACTCTGATTTTGGGGGAGATTTTTTATTACTAATTCAACTTCTTTACTGGTTATGGGTCTGTTCAAATTTTCTACTTCTTCCTGTTTCAGTTTTGGTAGTTTATATGTTTCTAGAAATGTGTCTACTTCTTCCAGATTGCCCATTAATTGGCATGATTGCTCATAATAGTCTCTTATCATTGTTTATATTTCTGTTGTGTTGGTTGTGATCTCTCCTCTTCCATTTCTGATTTTATTTATTTGGGTCCTTTTTGATCAAACTGGTTAGGGATTTATCAATTTTGTTAATACTTTCAAAGAACCAGCTTCTGGTTTCATTCATCTTTTCTATGTTTTTGGTTTCAGTAACATTGATTTCTACTCTAATCTTTATTATTTCCTGTCTTCTGCTGGTTTGGGGTTTTATTTGCTGGGTTTTTTTTCCAGCTCTTTAAGGTGTAAGATTAAATTGTGTATATGAGATCTTTTTCCTTCTTTAAGAAGGTCTGGACTGCTGTATCCTTCCCTCTTCTGCCCACTTTTGCTGCATCCCAGAGGTTTTGGGATTTTCATAGGATTCCATGTACTTTTTAATTTTTTCTTCAACTTCTTGATTAGCCCATTCATTCTTTAGTAGGATGGCCTTTAGCCTCCAAGTATTTATCATTCCACATTTTTTCTTGTGGTTGATTTTGGGTTTCATAGCATTATGGTCTGAAAATATGCACGGTACGATTTCTATCTTTTTGTATTTGTTGAGGGCTCATTTGTGTCCCATTATGTGATCTATTCTGGAAGACATTCCATGTGCACTGGAGGAGAATGTCTTTCTGCTGCTTTAGGAGGAAATGTTCTGAATAGATCTGTTAAGTCCATCTGGTCCAGTGTGTCATTCAAAGCCATTGTTTCCTTGTTGGTTTTCTGTTGAGATGATCTGTCTATTGCTGTAAGTGGGGTGTTGAACATCCCTTACTATGATGGGACTATTATCAATGAGTTTCTTTATGTTTGTGATTAATTGATTTATATATTTGGCTGCTTCCCCATTTGGAGCATAAATTTTTGTGTGTGTGTGAAAAAAATGTATATTTAGATTTAGCCAGCTGGACTCGTTTAGATTATCCCAATTTTTTTAGCAACATCCAAAGCATCATAGTCAGGAGCCAGTCAAACATATGCTTTCTTTTCTCCATCAGGCCTGATCAGAGTGTTGACCTTGGCCATATCAATGTCATAGAGCTTCTTCCCAGCCTGCTTGATCTGGTGCTTGATCCACAATGAACACAAGAGTGTTGTTGTCTTCTGTTTTCTTCATGGCTGACTCGGTTGTCAGCGGGAACTTGATGATGGCATAGTGGTCAAGCTTGTTTCTCTTGGGGATGCTCTTTTGAGGATATCTGGGCTGCCTTCGGAGACGCAGTGTCTTGGCCATCAGAACGTAGGTGACGTGCAGATCTTCTTTTTTTTATGACTATGGGCACCTTTCAGTACTGCTTCCTTGGCCTTCAAAGCCTTTGCTTTGGCTTCAGCTTTGGGAGGGGCAGAGGCTTCCTTCTTCACCTTTTGTGCCATCTTCGTGAAAGGCGGAGCATAAATATTTACAAGTGTTAGATCTTCTTGGTGAATAGACCCCTTAATTATGATATAATGCCCTCCTTCATCTCGTTATCATTTTTATTTTAAAGTCTAGATTGTCTGATCTAAGTATGGCTACTCCAGCATTCTTTTGTCAACCATTAGCATGCTGTTCCCTTACTTTCAATGAAGGTGTCTTTAGGTTTAAAATGAGTCTCTTGTAAACAGCATATAGATGGATCTTATTTTCTTATCCATTCGGTTACCCTATATCTTTTTATTGGAGTATTTAGTCCATTGAAGTCTAGAGTGAGTGCTGAAAGATATGAATTTATTGCCATTATGTTTCCTGTACAGTTGGAGTTTCTGATAGTATTCTCTGGTCCTTTCTAGTCTTTGTTGCTTTTGGTCTTTTTTGTTTTCATCTTTTCTCCCCTTGGAGAGTGCCCCTTAAAATATCTTGCAGGGCTGCTTTAGTGGTCATGAACTCCTTTAGTTTTTGTCTGGGAAACTTTTAATCTTGACTTATATTTTGAATGACAGCCTTCCTGAATAAAGAATTCTTGGCTGCATATCTTTCCATTCCAGCACAGTGAATATATTCTACCACTCTTTTCTGGCCTGCCAACGTTCTGTGGACAGGTCTGCTGTGAACCTGATCTGTCTTCTCTTGTAGGTTAAGGACTTTTTTCCCTTGCTGCTTTCATGATTCTTTCCTTGCCTGAGTATTTGACTATGATATGCCTTGTTGATGGTCGGTTTTTGTTGAATCTAATGGGAGTCCTCTGTCAGCTTCCTGGATTTTGATGTCTGTGTCTTCCCCCAGGTTAGGAAAATTTTCTGCTATGACTGGCTCACATAACCTTTCTACACCTTTTTCTCTCTCTTCATTTTCTGGGATTCCTATGATTTGGATGTTATTCGTTTTTAGTGAGTCACTGAGTTCTCTAAATCATGCTCTTTTGCCTTCGTCTCCCTCTTTTTTTTCTGCGTCATTGCTCTCCATAAGTTTGTCCTATATATTGCTGATTCACTGCTCTGCTTCATCCCTCCTTGCTGCTATGGCATCCATTCGAGATTGCAGCTCAGTATTAGCATTTTTTATTTCATCCTGATGAGCTTTTACTTCTCTTATCTCCACAGAAAGGGATTCTAATCTGTTTTCAACCCCAGCTAGTATTCTTATTATCATGATTCTAAATTCTGGTTAGACAACTTGCTTGTATCTGTGTTAATTAAGTCGCTGGCTGTCATTTCTTCCTGTTGTTTCTTTTGGGGTGAATTCCTTCATTTTGTCATGTTTAAGGCAGAAAAGGAATTAATGTAAAAAAATTAAAATTAAAAACAACACACAAAGGATGCTAGATCTGAGACGTGTTTTGATCTGGTTGTTGAAAGGAGCCTGATAGAGAAAAACGAAAAAGGAAAACATTTGAAAACTTTTTAAAAATTAATAAAATAGAATAAAATGAAATACTGGAAGCAAAATAGAATTTTAAAATTTACAAAAGAGTAAACAGTAGAAAAAAATTAAAAAAAATTTTAATAAAAATGGAAAATAATTTTTTTCTGTATTTAAGAATAAGCAAAAGGAAAACAAATTTTTCTAAATGAACCAGCAAACAGACTGAAATAGGATTGAAATTACATCCAGTATTCCCCAGAAGTCAAACTATGAAGCACTTTATAAACTGACCTGGTGAAGTGACTTGTGGTTCTGAAGAGCGTGGTTGGCCCAGTTAGGCAGGGCTTAGTGTAATGGTTTTGTTTTCCACTAGATGGCACTGCTTGGCTTACTGGAGTGGATCGTTCTGGAGCATATAGGCATGTGTGCTCATGCACCGGAGTGGTGAAAATGGCATCACCCAGCTACCCAGTCTCTAGTATCAGAACTTTGCTCTCCCTGACCAGCAATCAAGCACCCCTCCTTGGTCTCCGGCTTCCATCCAGTCCCCACTTCCACACTCTCTGTGACTAACCCAGTAGGCTGCCAGGCGGTACCTCCCTCCTGAGTTTTATCTCAGAGGTCACCTCTTATCTGACTGCATGTCAGGAGAGAGGCAAAAAAAAACAACTTCCAAGCTGTTCTGTTATCATGGCCCCTCCCTCTTTTTCTTTTCTGATTGTTGATGTCAGGACTTCCAAAATTCTTTCAAATATAAGTGGTGAAAGTGGACAGGTATGTCTTGTCCCAGATCTCAGAGGAAAAGACTTCATATTTTGACCACGGATTATGATATTAGATGTGGGTTTGTCATATATGATCTGTATTATGGTGAGAGTTTTTATTGTGAACATAAGTTGAATTTTGTCAAGTGCTTTTTCTGCATCTGTTGAAATGATCATAGAATTTTTAATGTTTTTCTTGTTGTTAATGTGGTATATCATGTGGATTAATTGTGGATGTTAACTCATCCTTGCATCCCTGGAGTAAATCCAGCTTGTTCATGGTGAATGGTGCTTTTTAATGTATTATTGAATTCAATTACTTGTTCAGAATTTTGGCACCTATGTTTACTAGGGACATTATGTAGTTTGGGGGATTATTTTACAGTATCTTTGGCTGTGGTATCCGAAAAATGTTGGAATCGCAGAATAAATTTGGAACATTCTTTCCTCTTTTAGTTTTTGGAATATTTTGTCAAGCATAAATATTAACCCTTCTTAAGATATTGGGTAGAATTAGCCTGTGAAGCCATCTGGTCTTGGACTTTTGATTTGGGGGGAGATTTTTTGATTAGTGATTCAATTTTGTTACTAGTAACAAATCAAAATTGTTTTGTCTATTTTCCTAGAAATTTTTCCATTTATTCCAGTTTCTTGGCATGTTGTTTTTCATAGTAGTCCTTTAAACTCCTTTGTATTTCTGTGGTGTTGGTTGTTATTTCTCCGCTTTAGTTTTTTATTTTATTTATTTAGGTCCTCTTTTTTCCTGGTGAATCTGGCCAATGGTCAATATTACTTATCTTTTCAAAGAACGAGCCCTTAGTTTCCTCTTTCTTCTTCTAACTTTGCACTTCTTTTGTTCTTCCCTAGTTCCTGTATTTGTAAAGTTAGACTGTTGATTTGAGATTTTTGTTTCTTGCCACAAGCCTACACTGCTAGAAAACTCCCTCTAGGCACTGTTCAATGTCTAAAATACTTATTTTTCATTTGTCTCCTAGTATTTTTTTTATTTCCTCTTCGATTTCTTTCTCTATTGGTGGTTTAGTGGCAGGGTGTTTGGCCTCCACATGTTTTAGGTTTTCCAGTTTTTTTCCTTATGATTGATTTCTAGTTTCATCATGTTGTGGTCCGGAAAGATAGTTGATTTTATTCTTCTTGACCCTACTGAGAAGTATTTTGTAGCGTAACACGTGATCTGCCCTAGAGACTGTTCCATATGCATTTGAAAAGAAAGTGTACCCTGGGGATGGAATGTTCTGTATATAACTCTAGATCTATCTGCTCTAATGTGTCAGTCAGAGCCGCTTTTTTTTTATTGACTTGCTGTCTTGATGGTCTGTTGATGCTGGGGTGTTAGAGCACCCACTATTATTATAGACATAGAAGGAGAAATTGACTGGAATACAATATCACTTGACATATTTACATGATGTTTGGTGCATAAATATTTACAGCTGTTTATACTCATGTTGGATTGAGCCCCTTATCATTATGTAATTTTCTTCTACCTCTTGTTACAGTCTTTGTTTGAAAGTCTATTTTGTCTGATATTAATATTGCTATGCTAACTTTTTGATGTTTCCATTTGCCTGAAATATATTTTTCCATTCCTTCACTTTCAGTCTGTCTGTGTCTTTAAGACTGAAATGAGTCTATTGTAGGCAGTGTATAGATAGGTCTTTAAGTTTTTTTTTAATCTCTTCAGTCTCCCTATGTCTTTTGATTGGAACATTTAGTCCATTTACATTAAGGTGATTATTGATAGGTATGAACTTATTGACTTCTTGTTATCTTCTGGTGGTTTTTGTAGTTCTTCTGTTCCTTTCTTCTTGCTTCCTTCCCTTGTGATTTGAAGATTCTTTACATTTGGTTATAATATAGTTCATAAATAGCCCCAAGTATATAGCAGTCAATTTTAAGTGGATGGCCACTTAAGTTTGAATACATTTTAAAAGCACCATATTTTTCTATGTCTCTCAAAGTTATATATATTTACATATATTTAAAGTTTATATTTCACATCTTATTTTCTGTAGCTCTTAACTAGTTATTGTGGATATAGCTAATTTTACTACTCGTGCTTTCAACATCACGTTATTGATCTGTCTTCATTATGTTTTCTTTTGCCAGTGAAGTTTTTTTGTCATAATTTTCTTACTGTACTTATGGCCCTTCATTTTCCCCTTTAAAAAAGCTTAGCATTTCTTGTCTGGTCAGTTCAATGGTGATAAGCTTTCCAATTCTGAATGATATTTTTGCTAGTTAGAGTGTTTTTGTTTGGAGGTGTTTTATCATTTGGAATATACCACGTCACTCTAGTCTGGTCTGCAACATTTCTGCTGAAGAATCAGCAGATACCCTTCTGGGGGCTCTCTGTACATAACTAGGTGTTTTTCTTGCTCTTTTTAAGATCTCCCTTTGCCACTTTAGTTATTGCATGTCTTTGTGTGGACATCTTTGTGTTCACTTGTTGAGTTTCCTGGCCCTTAATATCTGTTTTATTGCCCAGTTTAAGAAAGTTTTCAGCCCCCCTCTCTTTCTCTCTCCTCCAGAGATCCCTTAACCTATTCCCATTGTTTTATTTTTGTTACTCAGCATGGGTGCTTTCCATTTCCTTCTTCCAGATCACTGATCCATTCTTCATCCTCTAATCTGTTGATTCCTTCTACTGTAGTTTTCATTTCATTCTATTCTACAGCTCTGATTGGCCGCGTTTTTATTTTCTATCTCTTTAGTAAATTTCTCACTTGAGTCCTAGAAGCATCTTTTTGACCATTATTTTGAAATCTTTCTCAGGTAGACATCTGTTTACCTCTTTTTCTGAGGTTTTACCTTGATTATTTATTTGAAGCAATTTCCTCTGTCTCTTGAATTTGTCTGCCTCTCTGTATTAGGTAGGTCAACTATATTTCTTGGTCTTGAAATTAACACCCTTATGTAGAAAATGTCTTAGGAGCCTCAGTCGTTTCTGGTCACCAGGGGTGACTCCTGCATGTGCCCTCCTGTTGTAACTCAACCATGACTACTGGGTGGCATGCTTGTGGGCTGGATTGGCCTCCTAGTGGCTGGCTGATGGCTACTCCCTAATGGTTGCTGTCAGCTTGCCAGTAGGTTGGGTTAGCTCCCAGCATCACTGACTCCCTCCCCCACCACTAGGGCAGGAGTTATCATGAAGGGGCACCTGCACTGGTGGGACGATGTGGATCTGCACAAAAATACCAGGGTGGGGTGAGAACGGGCAGCAAGGTAGGTGGAAAGTGCCTCAACTGGCTCCTGCAAGGCCAGGCTGAAGGAAGGTAAGAAAAATGGCCCCTCTGGTCCTGCCAAAGAAAGGTCCTACAGATTTCTGCCCTCCAGCACATGCCCTAAAATTAGTCAGTGAATCTCCTTCACATACAATCCAGGCTGCTGTTTCTAACTGCTGCTTCTGTGCAAGTGACATAGTGTGCTTGTCCTTTAGGAGAGGAATCTTTACTTCCTACAGCCCCTCAGGATCTCAGAGTGAAGTCCTGATGATTTTGAAAGACGGACATTGTGGGTGCTCATCTTTTCAGTGAAAGTTTTCCAGGGCTGTGGGCCCCTAATGTGGGGCTTGATCCCCTTGCTCTTCAGGGAGTAACTACACCCGTGATATTTCTATGGCAGGTGGGTCACCACATTGGGAGTTTGGTTCATGACCCCCTCCCTCACCCTGCTATTCTGGTCAAAGTGACCTCCTCTTTACAACTTTAGTTACGGAGATCTATTCTGTCAGGTCATTTTCCGAGTGAGTTGTATCATACGTAGGTGGTGCCTCAGTGTGTCCCTGGGAGGAAATGAGCTCAGGATCCTCTAACTCTGCCATCTGCGAGACCGAAACACATTTATCTCCTAACCTCAATATGTTATAGGAGGCTTGATCAGTTGTGAGTGTTATAGGTCAGCTTATGGAATGTAATGGGTTAACTTGTTGCAAACCGCTTCCCTACCCCTTCCTATGGTTGCTAAGATCTGGCCAAGGCCACGCCTACAGAAATCACTTAGATATCTTGAGATGGTGACGGTGACTAACATATCTAACTCTGGTCATTTTAAAGAGACAAAGAAACTTGAAAGGGTGGATTCCACCAAAGATGGCAGTTATGTATTGCAACGTAATTGGCTAACGATTGTAAATAAAATCATGCCTTGCTTCTATTTGTAGCTTGGTGGTCTTTTCAACAGCACCCCGCAACATTTGGAGGCTCCACCGAGCCTTCCAAGACCACCCAAAATTTGGAGGCGTCCTCTGGCTCGGCTTAAGTAAGGTATGCGAAGTGGCACCAATTTTTGTGGGATTTTTGTTTTGTTCTCTGTTCTGCTGGGAGGGTAGGGAGGGAAGGCTGGATGGGGCTTACTTACCCCTGGTTCCGGTGTTTGGAGGAGACTTCCCCATTCACCATCCGGGTCCTTCAGTCCTTTGGGTCTTCATCACCCCAACCATTTGTTCTATGTTAAATGTCTTGTCTTAATCTCTGGCATGACCCACTGTTTAATCTTCATCATGGGTCAGTCTTCATCCAAGCTTTGTTCCCCCTTGAATGCATGTTAAATAACGTCTCTGATTTCAAACAAAGAGGAAAGGACCATGGCTTCCACCTAAAGGCTTCCTGGCTGTGAACACACTGCCGGCTGGACTAGCAGACATTCTCTGGGGTTGACTGGCCCCCAGAGGGCACCTATGGTCTTTACCTTGTTTATGCCATCTGCAGGATTTGTCGTGATGCTCCTCCTGACCAGGAGCCATATGCTGACTTGGGTCGACCTCCTAGAAAACCCACCTCCCTGGCTGAGAAAGTGCCAGAAACTGGCACCTCCCTTTCCCCTCCCCTCCAGGCTCCAAACCCTTGTCTCCCATCACCCAGCCCACAACGAGGTTGGACTCAGTAATTCAGGAGATTCCCGAGGAAAGGGACTTATTATCTGATCCTCGGAGTCCTCTTCCTTATTCCCAGGCTCCACTAGCTCCTCAGGAACCAAAAGTCGCAGAAGACCCTTTGACTAGTCCCCCACATACCAGGTCAGGAGCCCTCTGTGGAGGAGAACACCAGCCCTCTGAGGCCCAGTTCCCATCTTCTCTCTCAAATAGCTCTGGTTCTCAGTCCAGATGGGCAACCAACATGCCCGACGCTTGTCTACACTCCTTTCTCCATCACTGACCTCTACAACTGGAAAACTCAGGACCTGCCTTTCTCTGAGACCCCCCCACCCCCCGCCAGGGCCTAATTGACTTATTAAGCTCTATTTTCACCCCTCGCTTACCTACTTGGGAAGACTGTCACCAACTCTTGCAGGTTTTACTAACTTCCAAAGAAAGGGCCCAAGTGTTCCGGGAAGCAACGAGGGCGGTCCTTGGCCCAGATGGAATGCCTACCACGGTCCGCCACAGAATTGAGCACGTTTGCCCTTCGGCACCACCCCAGTGGGACCCTAACACGGATCACGGTAGGGAACGTCTACTCCAGTATCACCAGATTCTGTTACAGGGGCTTCGAACAGCGGCAGGAAAGCCCACTGATCTGACAAAACTTTACGACGCGGTCCAAGGACCAGATGGGCTTCTGAGAGAGGCTTCACCAGGCTCACCGCCTCTAGTCACCTATTGACCCCGAGGCAATTGAGAACCGAAACAGAAACACCATTAATATGGCTTTCGTCTCTCAGTCAGCCCCAGACATCCGCACAACGCTTCAGAAGCTGGAAGGGTTTGAAGAAAAGGTAATTTCAGAGCGGGTAGAGATAGCCCAGCGAGTTTCCCAGAGCAGGGGCAGCCCTGCTGTTGTGCAAGGACAGGAAATAGGAAAAGTGCTGGAAGCTGCCTGGGGGCAGCAGCAAGGACAAGGGACAGGAAAAGCCAGAAAGGGCCCCGGGCAGAACTGGGAAAGAATCAGTGTGCCCATTGCAAAGAAGGACATTGGAACGATAAGCCTCCCCTCCTGGTTGCCCAAGAACCATGATGTAGCCAGGCTCCCCTCTTTCCCCGAATCCCGGGAGCCTGTGGTCACCCTCAGCGTGGAAGGGAAAGAGACCAGATTCCTGGTCAACATGGGGGCTACATATTGTGTCCTTAACACTCAGGGCCTGTGATGAAAGAAAAGGTATATATTCAGGGAGCCACTGGGAGAACGCAAGGCGGCCAGCGGACTCTGCCCGAATCACTGACCTAGCTCAACAGACAATTACTCACTCCTTTGTGCTCACGCCCGACTGCCCATATTCCCTTCTTGGGAGAGAGCTGCTGCTCAAGCTTAAGGCCCAAATTTCCTTTACCAGAAATTCTATAGACTTGAACCTGTCGCCACCTGCCCTCTATCAGAGGAATATCTATTCCTAGCAAAACCAGAGCAGAAAATCTCTCCATTACTGGAATAATGGAAAGAGACAATTCCTACAGTTTGGGCTGAAACTAACCCCCCTGGTCTGGCCATTCAACAAACGCCGCTAGTGATCCAGCTGGCTGCCATGGCAACCCGGATCTGAGTGAGAAAGCGTCGCATTAGCCAGCAAGTGAGGGAGGGATTGCCGAACACATCAACCGTTTCTGTGAAGCTGGGATCCTAATACCAGGCCACTCCCCCTGGAGTACTCCCTTGCTTCCTGTCCCCAAACCTGGGACTTCAGAATATAGACCAGTACAAGACCTCAGAGAAGCTGACAAAAGGGGTGAGACCATGCATCCTACAGTCCCCAACCCTTATACACTCCTGAGTGAACTCCCACCAAATCACCGCCTTTACTCTGTCCTAGACTTAAAGGATGCATTCTTTGCTTTGCCAGTTGCAAAAATCAGTCAGCCTATATTTGCTTTTGAATGGACAGACCCAGATGGAACCTACAGTGGACAGTTAACCTGGACTCGACTGCCCCAGGGGTTTAAGAACTCCCCACCCTGTTTGATGAGGCTCTTCAAAGGGATTTGGTCCCCTACCAGGAAAGCCACCCAGATGTGACCCTGTTACACTATGTAGATGACGCTCCTAGCCGCTGACTCCATAGAGAACCGCACAAAGGCTACGGAGTACCTGCTAAGGGAGTTGGATATAAAGTGTCTGCAAAAAAGGCACAAATTTGCTGGGACTCTGGAATATACTTGGGCTCCCAACTGCATGGAGGCAAGGGATCGCTGGGGCCAGAAAGAATCCAAGCTCTCCTAAACATTCCGGACCCCACAACTAAAAGGCAGCTCAGGCAGTTCCGAGGAGCCGCTGGGTATTGCCGCCTCTGGATACCCGGTTTCGCTAAAATGGCAAAACCCCTGTACTCTGCCACTGGGGGCAAAGGAACGGGGATGGTCTGGGGAGGACGGAGAGCGAGGGCTTGTGAGCAAGTCAAGAGTGCCCTTACCCCAGCCCCAGCCATAGCTTTGCCTGATGTTACCAAACCCTTCCAGCCTTTGTACAGGAGATGGGGGGGGGGGATTGCAAAGGGGCCCTTACGTAAACGTTGGGCCCCTGGAAACGACCTGTAGCCCACTTGTCCAAGCGGCTGGACTCCATTGCCACCGGGTGGCCCAGTTGCCTCAGAGCTGTTGCTGCCACTGCCATGCTGGTTAGAGAAGCTTCCAAACTAATGCTTGGGCAAGACCTTCAGCTCATAGGACCTCACGCAGTAGCATCTCTGCTGCGCTCCCCACCGACGGCTCTCCAACGCATGAATCAGCCAGTATCAGGTCCTGCTATCAGACCCTCCACGCGTCACTTTCCTGAAGATAGCCGCTTTCAATCCAGCCACTTGGCTACCTGAGGATGACTCAGGGGCCCCAGATTGCTTAGAAACTGTGAGTACTCTTCCAGGACTGAGGGGTGACATAAGGGACCAATCTCCGCCAAAGGTAGATTTCAAGATGTTCACTGAGGCAGCAGTTCTGTCAAAGATGGAATCAGATGGGCAGGGGCCCCTGTAACGATGCAGGACCAGGTCATCTGGGCCCAAGCCCTTGAGCACAGTACTTCTGCCCAAAAGGCAGGACTGATAGCTCCAGCCCGGGCCCACGTTCACGGAGCTCCGTGTAAGGAAGGAGGACTGTCAACATCAGAGGGAAAGGAAACTAAAAATACAAAAGGAATCCTGGCCCTCCTGGAAGCCTTATGGCTTCCTAAAAAGGTGGCGATTATACATTGCAAGAGCCACCAAAAGGCAGACTCACCCCAAGCGAAGGGAAACAGCAGAAAGAGATGTTCTCCCGATTAAAATTTTGCCTCTGTTGCCTCCATGCTTTCTCCCCACGGAGCCGTCTTACACTAAGGAACAACTACGCCTAATCAAAACCTTGAGGGCAAAAAGAGACGATCAGCATTGATATCACCTGGAGGTTGGATGCATCTTCATGCCAGAAGCTGTAGGATGGGCTCCAGCGAGTCCACACTCCACACATCCAGGAGCAGCCACGCTGTCTGAACCAGCCCAAAGAGACTCTTTATTCCAAACCTTCATAAAACCGCAAAAAGCCTAGTAGATTGATGTAAAGCCTGTGCTCAGACTAACCCATCTCCCAAGTTTAATTTTTCAGGTCAGCAACTACACGGACAGATGCCTGGAGAACTATGGGAACTTGACTTCACTGAGATGAAAAATGGACACTATGGTTATCATCCTCTCCTCGTGCTGGTGGACACTTTCTCTGGATGGGTAGAGGCTTTCCCCACTAGAACAGAGTCAGCCCAGATAGTGGCTAAGAAATTACTTAGTGAGTTGGATCCCCAATTTGGCCTCCCTATTGGTCTGGGGTCAGATAATGGCCCGGCTTTCATAGCCCAGATAGCTAAAATGTTGGCCAAAAGCCTACAAATAGATTGGAAATTACATTGCGCCTATCACCCCGAGTTCAGGCAGGTAGAAAGAATGAACAGAACTTTAAAGGAAATCTTGACCAAGTTAATTGCCGGAACTGGTGAGAACTGGGTAGACCTCCTTCCTTTTCCCTCCTCAGGGCACATTGCGCCCCTGACGTGAAGGGTATTACCCCTTTTGAAACACTTTTTGGAAGACCGCCACCCTTACTTCCAAAATTGGGAAACAAGCAATGGGCAGAAATCTCTAGCCAACATCTTTTCTTAAGTCCTTGCAGGCCCTATAAAGTACACTTCCACCATTCATAATTGGATAAAGGAAAGCCGGAAAGAAACGCCCCCTGCAGTCGAATCTCCAGAAAAAGAACTCAGACTTGGAGATTAGGTCTGGGTGCAACGTCACTTCTCTCAAAACCTGGAGGCACGCTGGATTGGACCTTATCCAATCATCCTGTCCACTCGCTCCGATGTGAAAGACCGCTGGCCGGAGCCACTGGATCCATCGCTCTCAAATGAAAGCGCATCCGGACCACATTCCTCGACAAACGACCAAAAACTCCTTTAAAGGTCCGGCTGGTAAAAGAATCTGCTGGCTCGTAAAGTTTCAGGTATCACCCCATGGGTCGGCCACCCCTGAGTTCAGTAGGTCAACTCAGAAAAACCTCAACCTGGCAAGGCAATCCAGATCCAGTCAACCAGTGAGAAAAACTGTACTTAGTCTTTGCTAACTTTATCCCTCCTTCACATATTGCAACCTCCTCTCTGCAAAGGTTACAGTATCTTTTTAACTCTCAGAGGCAAATTTCACTCCTGACAAATGTTGGCATGGTGGCTGGAGTGTTGGTGCTCATTCTGTACCTGGTTCCCTTTTCTTAAATATTAATCGAGGCTTTCGCGGGATAAACATTGAGCTACACTACCTTTATCTAAAGGAAAAAAAAAACATGGGGGGGGGGTAGGTGGGGAGATGCAGGAAGCCAGTTTCTGAACTCACAAGTTGAGAAAAAAAATCTCCTTGTGAGGTAAGGTGGGTTTGCAAGGCCTCCCACTGTCAGATGGTGACCGCGTCTACACCCACAGGACCCCCACTCAATGTCTGCTTGAGCACCGACCCACCTTCTTATGCTGAAAACATGTAAATAATTAGGCCTAAGTTGTTAAGACTGGACTTGTTCCACAAATGCCTTAGTCTCCATTGGGCTATCTCTGGAAATGGTTTTGTGTGTGTGTGTGTGTTTTAAGAAAAAAAACTATGTTTCAACAAAACACTGTTATCGATGTTAAATTCCAGTTCTGATTGTTTTTAGATGTTTGTTTACCTAAATTAGACAACTTGAGGTAAGACAGTTAAATCAGTAAGGATCTAAAAAGCTTATGGTATTATGTGGCCAATATGTCCCACTAGCCCAAATAAACTTATTCAAAGATTTGAATAACTCTCAAATGGGAGTGGGGAATGTTATAGGTTAACTTGTTGCAAACCGTTTCCCCACCCCTTTCTATGGTTGCTAAGATCCGGCCGAGTCCACGCCTACAGAAATCACTTAGTCACTGTCACCATCTCAATATATTTTACTAACTCTGATTGGTCACGTTAAAGGGACAAAGAAACTTGAAGAGGTGGATTCCACCAAAGATGGCGATTATGTACAGTGATGTAATTGGCTACCATGGAAGGCTATGGATGGTGATTGGTTAACTAAATGATGACGTGTTCTGTGGCCATACTCTGCACTTTCTCCTTACCATCAGGAGATCAGGTTTGGCCCGGCCGTAAATAAAATCATGCCTCGCTTCTATGCGTAGCTTGGTGGTCTTTCAACAGCACGCTGCAACAGTGGGTAAATATATTGAATCTAACATATATAGCTCAGAGAATACTTATGAATAATTAATTGATTCAGGTGCATTTACTCTTCCTTTCCTTGCACATCTCATAAGTTCCGTTAGTTCTACCTCAATCTATTTTTTACCTATGTCTAATAGTTTTTTACTGCTAAAGAAGGGAGTGGAAGAAGCTGCGCTCACTCCCTCCTGCAGATATGACCAGGCTGTAACCACATCTGGTACAACTCGCTCTGAGAACAAGCGGAAGACCAGCGGAACCACTTTCCCACAGGTGAAGATATGAAGAAAAAAGCTCCATCCAGAAAGGTAGGAGGGGCAGAGACGCGGTCCTCACAAAACCTGCAGTGACTACAAGCAGGCGGGCTGTCACAGATGTGGAAGTCCTCCCTGAAGAATGAGGGCACCTCAGTCATGGGGACCTGCACTGGATAGATGAGCCCCCTATCAGGCTTTGAAAGTAAGGGGGCCTTTAACTCAGTAAGAGTGGAAGGCTGTAGGAAAGAGGGACACTCTCTTGTTAAAAAGCTCAGGTACAATTAGACCACAGAGGCTGGAAAAGTGCCCAGGCTATACAGGGAGGACTCTTACAGACTCGTTTCTGGACATGTGCCAGAGGGGCAGGCACTTTCTCCAGGTACAGAAACGCTGGAAGGTCCCACTTTTCCTGCACCTCTTCAGCCTGGCTGGCCTGACACAGGTGGTGCCAGGTTGTCACTCTGCATCTGTCCTGTGGACTTACCACTGTAGATATCCCTGCAAAGAGACTATTGCCCTGTCATGCCTTGCGGGCAGCCCTGCTCACCACCAAACCTGTGGCAAGTTATAGACTGGAGTTTCACTCAGCTGTGCACCTAGGAGACAGCACTGGAACATCTGATTCTACTGGACAGTAAGGACTGAAGTAAAGGAAATGTCAAGATATCTTCTATATAGAGCCAGTAACTTTGAGACCAGGAGATGTAGCTGACCTAATACATACAAACAGTTAGACAAAGTGAGGAAAAAGTTGAGTGTGTTCCAAATGAAAAAATACAACACAACTTCAGAAAAAGAATGAATATGGATGTAAGTGATCTACCTGATAAAGAGTTCAAAGCCACAGTCATGAAGATGGCCACCATACTTGAGAGAAGAGTGGATGAGCAGATTGAAACCTTCAACAAGGAAACAGAACATATAATCAATTGGAGCTGTAAAGTCCAATAACTGAAATGTAAAATATAGTAGAGGGAATCAATAGCAGATTATAGGATGCAGCACAGATCAGTGATCTAGGAGAAACCTCTAGGACAACATCCAGGATAATATAATTCACATTATTTGAGTTTCAAACAGAAACCTTAACTTAAAGAAATAACCACTGAAACTTCCCTACGTTGGGGAATGAAACAGACATCAAGCTCCAGGATCCACAGACCTCTCCAACATGACTCCTAAAAGGTCCACATCAGGACAGATACTAATTAAGACAAAAATTTAAAAGAGCAAGAGAAAAGCAATTACTTACAAGAAAACCCATTTAAAGCTCTAAGCTGATCCTTGAGCAGAAACTGTAGCCCAGAATGGAGTGGTTGGTATATTTGAAGGAGAAAAACCTTCCACCAAGGTCATCATTCAGAATTTAAGGAGACATGAAATTTCCAGATGAACAAAAGTTAGAGTGTATCACCACCGAACTGGCGTATTAGAGAGACTTCCTTGAAAGGAAAAAGGCCAATAGAGAAATCAAAAATTTACAAAGCTAGTAATATACAAAACTACTAACATCAATTTTATACACAAGAATTAGTTGATACAAAAAATATGAAATATTTCATATTTATCGAAGGAGTAAGAATGTATTCCAATTTAAGCAACAGTCACCTTTACATGAACTGCTATATACATAGAATGTTATATATGACCATCATGGTAACCAGAAACCAAACTATAAAAGAAAAGAAAAAGAGGAAAATTGGAATAAGTGCATACATATCATCTTAAATGCAAATGGACTGAATGGATTTCAAAAAAGGGGGGGGGTGCCTGAGTGGCTCAGTCGTTTGAGGGACCAACTTCAGCTCAGGTCAGGATCTCGCGGTCCGTGGATTTGAGCCCCGGGTCAGGCTCTGTGCTGACAGCTCAGAGCCTGCTTCAGATTCTGTCTCTCTCTCTGCCCCTCCCTCTCAAAATAAAATAATGACAAAAGGGCAGGGGAATCCACCTGTATGTTGTTTACAAGAGACCCACTTCAGACCCAAAGACACATACAAATTGAAAGTAAAGGAATCTATAAAGATATCCTATGCAAACAGAAGCAGGAGGGGGAAGCCAGTGTGGCCATACTTATATCAGACATAATAAACTTGAAGAGAAAAACTATAGCAATTATAAATATCTGTGCACTTACAGGTGCACCTGAATAAAGAAAAAAATAGTAAAGGGAGAAATTGGCAATGACACACTGATAGTAGGGAACTTCAACACCTCCATTCCATCAATGGATCGACCATCCACACAAAATGTCAATAGGGAAAGAGTGGCTTTAAATGATACACTAGACCCAATGAACTTAAAATATACACAGAACATTCCATCCACGAATAGCAGAAAACACATTCTTTTCATGTACATAAAACACTCTCCAGGATAGATCACATGTAGGAACACAAATTTCAATAAATTTAAAAAAAAGATGGACCTTTTCCAAACAACAGTATGAAACTAGAAATCAATTACAAAAACACCAAGAGGTGGACACTAAGCAACATACTACTAAACAACTAATGGGTTAATGGAGAAAACAAGAAGGCAATTAAAAAAGATGAAAACACCACCAGGACACAAATAAAACTGGAAACAATGATGGCCCAAAATCTTTGAGACACAACAAAAGCAGTTCCTAGAGGGACATTTATGGCAATAGAGACCTACATCAAAAACACCCAAAATTCATGAAAGGAAGTAACAATGAAATAAAGAGCTCATTATTTGAAAGGAGAAACTGGGGATCAAAAAGAATGAAACCTTACCATTTGCAGCAACGTGGATGGAACTAGAGAGTATTATCCTAAGCAAAATAAGTCAGGCAGAGAAAGACAAATAATATAAGGTTTCACTCATGTGTGGAATTTAAGAAATAGATGAACGAAGGGAAGGAAAAATAAAAAGAGAGGGAGGCAAAGCGTAAGACTTAAAATACAGAGAACAAACTGAGGGTTGCTGGAAGGAGGGTGGAGGGGATGCGTTAAGTGGGTGATGGCCGTTAAGGAGGGCACTTTTTGGGATGAGCACTAGGTGTCATATACAAGACATGAATCACTGGATTCTCCTCCTGACACCAGCTAAAGCACTTGACAAAATTTCAACATTCGCTCGAGATAAAAACTCTCGAGGAAGTGTGTATGGAGAGAATATACCGTATCATAATGAGGGCAATACATGACAAGTCCTCAGCCAATATCATACTCAGTGTTGAAAAACTGAAGCCTTTCTTCGAGGATAAGGAAAGGATGTCCAATTTCATGTCTTTATGCAACATACTACTGGGAGCACTAACTGTAGCAATTAGAGAAGACGAAGAAATAGTTACCCAAATTGGTAAGGAAGGCACAAAACTCACCATTTCTAGGTGACATGATGCCATATATAGAAACCCTAAACATTTCAACTATTAAAACACTCAGGATACAAAATTTAAAACAACAGGAATTTGTTGCATATCTATACATTAATAACCAGTAGAATACAATGCCACTTATAATTGCATTAAAAGAATAAAAATCCTACGAATAAATATAACCAAGTTGATGGAAGACCTAACCTTGAAAACTGTCAGACACCGAGGAAAGGAACTGATGACACAAGCATGGAAAGATAAACCATGCTCATGGAATGGAAGAATATTGTTACACTGCGATTTCTATCCAAAGCAATCTACAGGTTCCATTCGATCCTGATCAAAATACCAATTTTTTTTTTCACAAAACTAGAACATTCAATCCTAAAATACTCATGGAACTACAAAAGTCCCCAAATTGCAAAAGCAATTTTGAAAAAGAACAAAACTAGAGGGCTCAGAATCCAAGATTTAAATATATACCACAAAGCTACAGTGGTCAAAAATGTCAACAAATATATCAAAGGAACAGGGTAGAGAAATAAATCTATACATTTATGGTCCATTTATGACAAAAGAGGCAAGAACATACAAAGGAGAAATTATTGGTATAAATAATAAATGGTATTGGGCAAACGGGACCACTTTCTTACACCATAAACTCAAAATGGATTAAAGACCTAAATGGAAGATCTGAACTCATAAAACACTTAAATAACCAGGACACTAGCATTTGCAACATTTAATGGATATGTCTCCTCGGGTGAGGGAAACAGCAAAAATAAACTACTGCAACTATGTCAAACCAGAAAATTTTGCCCAGTGATGAAAACTATCAACAAAGTTAAAAGGCAACCTATTTAATGAGAAGATATTAGCAAATGGTATATCCAACATGGTGTTAATATTCAAAATATATAAAGAACTCACACAGCTCAATACCAAAAATAATAACCTAATTAAAGATGGGCAGAGGCCTGAATAGTCATTTTTCAAATAAGTCACACACATGGCCATCAGACACATGAAAAGATGCTCAGCATCACTCATCGACAGGGAAACGCAAATGAAAAGCACAATGAAATATCATCTTACACCTGTTGGAACGACACCCAGGCAAGAAATAACAAGTGTTAGCAAAATGCACTATTGGTGGGAACGTAAACGGGGTACATCCTGGAGGCAAAAACAATAGGGAGATTCACTGAAAGTTAAAAATAGAAATAAATACCTTGGGGCGCCTCAGCTCAGGTCATGATCTCACGGTTCGTGGGTTCAGGTCTCACATCCGGCTCACTGCTCTCAGTGCAGAGTCTGCCTCAGATCCTCTGCCCGCTCTCTCAAAATAAAAAAACTTGAAATATCATTCAGTAATTCCATTTCTGGGTACTTACCTGTAGAAAAAAAACCAAAACCTTAATTCAAAAAGACATATAGACCCTTATGTTTACTGAAGCATTATTTACAAGAGCCAAAATATGAGAGCAACCTAAGTGTCCATCAGTTGAATGGATAAAGAAGATCTGATGTACATACAACATAGAAGATTACTTAGCCATGAAAAAAGAATGGAATCTTGCCACTTACATCAACATGGAAGACACTAGAGGATATTATGCTAAATGGATTAAGTCAAATATAGAAAGACAAATACTGTCTGGTTTCATTTATATGTGGAATCTAAAAAATAAATGAATTAACAAAGAAAAACAGAAATCAACTCCTAGAGAACAAACTGTTGGCTGCCTGAGGAGAGAACAGAGTAGGAATACGCGTAACACATAACGGGGATTAAGAAGTACAATCCTCCCTTGATAAATACGTCCTAGGAGGAAAAGCACAGCATAGGGAATCCAGCCAATAATCCCATAGTAACTTCGTACACATGGTCACACTGACTGGTAAATGCTTTGTAATGTATACAAATAGCAAATCACTGTCATCTACCTGACAGTAATATAACATTGTGTATCAACTATACTTAAATTAAAAATAAATTTCAATTAAGATATTTGCATATCTTTCAAAATTATCAGAGTTTAATATTGATGACAATAGGTAAATAAACATTACAATTCATAAGTAAAACGACTTGGAGAGGTTCATTTCATTATAACACATACCTGCTAATGTCAGCTTTGGTCTGGTCTAAACCTACCCATCCAATTCTATCACCGGAACACCTCCATGAAGTCCTCATACCCTAAACTGTCACTGACCCCATTAAAGTCACCAACAGAGACTGGGAAAAGAATACAGGGAATCAGAGAGAAACCAGACAGCTGACCCCACCCAGACCTTCACCCACACGACCACCACCGCATAGCCACCACCCTCCACCCTCAAGATACATGCTGAAGGGTGGATCAGCTAGACATCCTACTGCAAGTGAGGGACCCCTGGGGATGCAGGAAGGAAACTGGTGGTGACTCCCTGAGGACTGGGATCCAGGATGTCCTCCCCACCTCTAAAAGCAGGAACTGCAGGAAAGGTGGCGGACTTCACCAACAGCACCCACCCTGTCAGCTTCGCTCTGTTCTGGGAAGGCCAGGTCTCGCTTGATCATCTACCCCAGTGAAGGAGGATTCTGGAGAGAGAAGAACCAAGGCTATGCAGGGTTATTTTCAAAGGTCAATTTGTTAATGTCACCACTCTTATCTTCACCGAATTTGGCCTGACCCTAACCTCACGTGCTGAGCTGTGTGAGTACTTGTATACCCAAGACCAAGAAGCCTTCTACTATGCAGACCTCAGCACACACCCTGTGAGGCTCTGACTCACATGACCACCAGGAATGGGGAAATGTCTTAACTTGCTGTCAAGGAATCAAGCCTTTTTTATGCATCAATATACTTTTAGGTACCTGGGAAGTCCCATGGGCAGAGCTACACTCAATTAATATTGAACACGACCCTTCCAGATATCTCTCCTACTTGATATGTGGAATGTTTATGAGACCCCTTTTTAGGATTTCCACTCCCAAGGTTGGCATTCTGAAATGTTCAATAACAGAGGCCTGCCCAAAGAGGAACTCTGTATTTTCCCGTACTTTCCCGTGAAAACACATGTCCTTTACTGTAGACCCAGGTCTGGTAAAATGTGTTCAGTGTGTAGGTATTCTGACATTTCTGATATGTGTTTAAAATGTTATGCCAGGGGCGCCTGGGTGGCTCAGTCGGTTAAGTGTCCGGCTTCGGCTCAGGTCATGATCTCATGGCTCGTGGGTTCGAGCCCCGCATTGGACTCTGTGCTGACGGCTAGCTCAGAACCCAGAGCCTGCTTCAGATTCTGTGTCTCCCTCTCTTTCTGACCCTCCCTTGCTCATGCTGTCTCTCTCTATCAAAAATAAATAAAAATATTCAGTAGTCTCCCTTGATCTGTGTCCCTCACTCATCCCCACTTTCCCCCTTCCTCTCCCCATGGACTGAGGGGGGAGGGGGAGGGGGGGAGGGGGTGATGGTCATGGTGGGGGGCACTTGTGGGGAGAAGCACTCGGTGTTATATGGAAACTAATTTGACAATAAACTATTAAAAATAATAAATAAATAAATAAATAAACATTAAAAATAAAATAAAATAAAATGTTATGCCATAAAAAGAATTCCCTGATAAAGTATGGAACATCCATGTACGTTCTTCCCCTATATCAAATCGTGTAAATTCTACCTTTTAAATATCTTTTGCATTTATCCACTTCTCTACAAGCCTAGTGCTGCTGAGTTCAGATCATCATCATCTCATCTAGGTTACTTGTCACAGCTTCCCTCCCACCAACCCTACCATCTCTAATCCATTGTCTACACTGCGTCCTACGTAATCTTTCCAAAAAGCCAACCCCTATGGCCATCTCCATTTGATCTCAAGACCAGAAATTCCTCAGCATGTATGCCTCTGGCTGAAGGAGTCCACACTCCCCAAGTTGCGATGAATGATTCTTTAAAGCCCCCAGTTAAACAGTCTTCCACAAACTGGGTTGAAAGCGTGTTTCTCCTACCAACCATAGCTGCATCAGTGCCGTGTCTTTCTTCCCTTTCTCACAAACAGATGCTCGCTTCCTGGTTCTCCATGAAGCTGGAACATCTCGTTGCTTAGAATGAACTACCAGGGTCACTGCATGAGCCACTTGGCAAAGGGTAACTAGGTACCACCACAAATCCTTGAACTTGTGGTCCAAGCTCTGAGAAATCCTGTCAGTTCCAGACTCTTTTGTTCCTTTAATAACTTGCTGTAAGTTTCAAAGGCTCAGTCCACTTCTTCTTTCCATTCTGCTCCTATCCGTTTTTATCCTGGGCCTTCACTTTTCCGAAGCTTGATGACAGACTGGAATGCTAGCTTCTCAGCAACATCTTTCTTAGCAGTTTTCAAAGTCATGTTTGCAGTCTTCTTCCCTTATGCGTTCAAAAAACATGCTGAGAGGCAGTAAAGTCTGGATAGCAAACATGGAAAAACAACATACATTTCAGGTCTTATGTCATTTTCCAGGTGTTGATCTGTAGTCTTTGACTCCCCTTCTGAAAGAAGTAAACGTTCACTTGAATTTCTGGTCTCTCCCTTTAATCTTTGATGGTGCATCTCACCAAATCTTTTCCTACCCACTAACCATCTTGATGCCTAAAGTCACGTAATGTGACACATGAAAATGTGATCTCTTCCTTTTTCTGAATTGAACCTGAAAAGTCATCCACAGAAGAAACTTAAGTACCACTGATATGTTTGACCTAGCACAGGGACCCCCATTCCCCCATGCCCCCTTTCTGCTTGCTACCACTGACATACACACATACGTAGGTTTGAAACAAAGAGTGAATCAAAGGGAAGATAAGAGCTTTGAAGCAGGAAGGGTGAGATAGTCTTTCCTCAGCTGGAGGAAGGAAATAACACATCCATTTATTCATGCATCAGAGTAAACACCACTATCTGCTAGCCACTTATTAGGGAAATGGCAGTGGATCAGAAGAATGCATTACCTTCCTTGATATGGTTTATAACTGTCAGAAGGTTGGGGCGCGTGGGTGGCTCAGTCGGTTGAGCGTCTGGCTTCCGCTCAGGTCATGATCTCACAGTTTGTGGGTTTGAGCCCCACATCGGGCTCTGTGCTGACAGCTCAGAGCCTGGAGCCTGCTTCGGATTCTGTGTCTCCCTCTCTACCTGACCCTCCCCTGCTCTCACTGTCTCTGTCTCTCAAATATAAATAAAAAAACATTAAAAAAATTTTTTTATAATTGTCAGAAGGCAAATTTCTAGGGAAAATGGAAGGTAAGCACGGCAAGAAACATGTGTATAAAGAAAGCAGCAGCAACCCTGTGACAAAGGACCATGCTAAAGAGCCGGAACTCCTTAGGGAAGTGATTGGGAGTTTAAAGAGTAATGAATACAGTTGCATTTGCAACTAGAAAGAATGTTCTGAAAGTTGTGTTGAAAAATTTATAAGGAGTAAAACTGAGACAGCTTGGTTAATTAGAGGCTCACATTAATCTGAGAAAAATCTTATGTGAATGTGAAAAAATGACATTGAAATGAGAGAAGAGAACTTGCATATTAGATAAATATTTTGAACCACAAAAATTCCAGGACGCACGGATTGCACGTGGCAGATGAGCGGAGTGGCCCTGGACTTGAGGTGCCCTCAGAAAGGCAGGCAGTTTTTCAAAATGCCAATCCACATACAATGTCCCCTATATACAAAATTCACAGCAACAATAGTTTTCAGGTGTAGAAAACTTCACATTGTTTCTTGTTCACAAGCAAAAAACTTCTATTACCTGTATTGTGCGGACAGACAGAAGGCTAATTTATGATCTTATATTTTGAAGGTCCAATGTGGCAGCTGAAACGGTGAAACCTCCTGAATTCATTGCCGTCTCCCAGTCTAACGGTAAGTTTGCTCTGTCCGACAGCGGGTGGTGCTCGCCATGGGTCATCCAAGAGGAGGACGTTGGTCATTACCAGTCCTGGTAATCATGGGTTTTCTGGAGCTCAAGTCCTAGCAGGTGTCTGGGATGTCAATCACCTTGGATTTTAAAGAGAGAAATCAGTTCAAGAAGATTATTTCAAACTTGTTTACAGCAGATTTCATAGCCATTTATCCAAACGGGGAAAGTATCAGCACTCTATATCCATATTTAAACATGGTAGTGTGTCTCCTAGAGTCGGTGATTCTGTCTGGGGCACTGTGCAAATGTCGTTGGCGGTTACCCACAGCTGCAGAGAAGGAACATGCGGTTTGGTTAGCCTAATTCTCTGTTGGCACAACTTCCTAACCTTTAGTTTATGCACTTAGCAATTTTACATGGCGTTTCCATTTTATTAAATGTGTTTAAGTGGCAAATGCAAAGCCATGTTACTTATAAAAGAATGATGTTTATACTTGGCTTTAAAATAACTTTCTATAAAGCTTATCTGAGTTTACCAATAACATGCATTTTGAGATTTATTTCAACTAATGATTTATTGCCTAATATTTATTCATGTATTCTGCAAGTGTTTCTCAAGGTTCTAATAGGTATGAGGCATTGTGGGCAAATGGAGAAAAATAAATGTTCAGCAAGGTTGCAATCCGAAAGACATTCAATGTAGCAATTCTATAAAGAAAGTAAAAACGTAGAGGGCTTATGTTAAAGTTGATATTTGACTTAGCCCTGAAGGATATCTGTAGACAAAGAATGAGGCAAAAGAGAAAATACATAAAGATCATCAGTGGGATTGCCCACTGATTTAGCAAATAATAATCTAGGCTATAAGTTAGATTTGATTTAGCAAATAATAATCTAGGCTATAAGTTAGATTTGATTTAGCAAATAATAATCTAGGCTATAAGTTAGATTTGATTTAGCAAATAATAATCTAGGCTATAAGTTAGATTTGAGTAATTTTTCATTTTTATGCATATTATATGAGATACAGGGTACATGCTGCATGGAAAATACACTAAAAAAATTCATTGCTAGAAATAACTCAAGTTTAATTTGGTGTCCTATGTATTTTTTTTTTAACTGATAAGCATACTCCTAAGCAAAATCACCATGAACTTTGTTCAGTAGGCCAATGGAATGAAAGTATTTGGGGGACTATAGCAAAGGAAGAGACTAGAAAGACAAGAAGAAACTAAACCATGCAGATTCTCATGTCCTATGCTGAGAATTTGAGGGTTCATTCTGGCGGCTTTTGAAAGCTACAAAAATCAACGAAAGAAGAGAGTGATACAATCCACTTTGGGCTTTAAAAGGTTATTTCACAAATTTAACAAAATATGCATGATCTGTAGAAAAAAAATGTTTAACGTTACTAAGGGATATAAAATAAGGGCTTTCCCCCCCTTCTATTTATATAAATTTTGTTGTTGGATGGGATGACTTGATGTTGAAATGGTGTCAAAGTGGCTTAAGATAATAAAAATGTATCATCTTGTAGTCTGTATCAAACACCTGTCTCACTGAGCTAAAACAAAGGCATCGCAGGGCACCACTCCTTTCTGGAGGCTCTAGGGCAGAATCCGTTTCCTTACCTTTTACAGCTTCTAGGGGTGCCTTGTTCCTCACAGCCCCCTTCCTCCATTTCCCAAAGCTACAGCAGTTCAGGTCCCCACATGACATCTTTCTGATCCCCTCTTCTGCCTCCCTCTCCCATTTTTGAAGACTAATGAGATTTAGGTTGGTCCCACTTAGATCACCAGGATTATCTCTCATCTCAAAATCCATACCTTTTACCACATCTAGAAACTTCCTTTTGCCATGGAAGGTTACATATCCACAGGTCCCAGTAATTAGAATGTAGATATCTCGACGGGTGGGGGGTGGGGGGGACATAGACTCCCTACCATAATCTCTAAACTAATCAAGTCTCATGGAATCTTAATAATTCTGGAGTAGGTTTATTGATAATAATGTCAAGTAAACTAAACATTAAGACTAATCACAAGAATTTGTTATAGGGGCACCGAGGTGCTCAGTCAGTTGAGCATCTGACTCTTGATTTGGGCTCAGTTCATGAACCCAGGGTGGTGGGTTAAGAGCCCCATATCAGGTCTACACTGAGCATGGAGCCTGCTTAGGAATCTCTCTCCTCTCTGTCCCCCTCTTGCTCATGCTTTCTCTAAAATAAATAAAATTTAAAAATTTTTGTTACATATTTGAGAAAGTCTTTCAATGCACTTAGTTTGACATGTGGCAAAATGAATGCTCTGAGACGTAAATATTGTCCCAGATACGGTTTGCAATAAAAAGCTCAGAGGTTATCTTCTCACCAAGGCATGCCAGTACATTAGGATCATTAAGATTCCAGGGTTATGATATTCAGGCCCCCAAGGGCAAGGCTATCAAGCCTCATAGAAGCCCAACCATGTCACAGTGAAATGCTAATAGAATTATCGGATTATGGAAACTCATTAGCAAGCCAAATCCCTGGGACTTACCCATCCATTCGGGTAATCCTGGAGTAGCTAGTTCAGAATTTTCCAGTTCTGCCACTACCACCATTTCCCCACTTTGTCCGTAGGTTACACACACAGTACACCCATGCTTGTGAATATCCTGTGGATACAGACGACCAGAGACTGCTATGCCTCTGGGGGTGCCAAGCAAGCAGAGGAAAGCAGAGGCTGGGTGTGGTCTTCCATGACCCATTCATTCTCCCTTCCCTCTGTGATAATAAAACACCATAATTTTAGCTAGGCCCATGATCGCCCAACTAACGGCTGTCTTCCTTGAAGCTGGTGGTGGCCATAATTTGGTGGTTTGCCAAATTATGAGTGGAAGGGATATGGGAAACTTCTAGGTCATGCCTTTAGAAGTAAAACAATTTGTTCTCTGCTTCCTGCTGACTGAACTCTAGACATAATGCTGAGAGATGAAAGATCCATGTTAGACAAAGAGACTGAAGTCATAAGAACAGCACCTCAACTGTGATGATGGCATCATAGGTACATGCATATGTTCAAACTCCTTCAACTGTATACATTAAATAATGCAGTAATTTGTATGCCGAGTATATCTCAATAAAGCTATAAAAAATTAAAAGTTAAGATTATCATACCTTCACAAAAAAAAAAAAAAAGAGAGAGAGAGAGAGAAAGTAGCAGAACAAGACAGAAGGTGTCCTTGAAAGCACGTAACGTCACATTGGCCCCGACTTGCTCAAGTTAGGACTGTGATGTGAGGGATAAATAAATTTATAAGTCATTATTATTTGCTTCCTGGCGAATACAGAATAAGATGTCAGTATAGAAACGCTATGTAACAAACCTAAAATACAAGGCATTAACTCAGTGGTGGGGGATGGGAGCATGTATTGAGTGAAAAGGAAATATGACAGGTTAGAAATCTGATGACTTTCATTAGGCCATAGCAAAACTTTTGGTGCACAGCTACCTGCAATGCCTTGGAAAGCAGACCATGTGCCAACAGAGCCTGTAAATCGAATGGAACTTGCTGGAAAATCTCAGAATATTGGTTTGCATCGTCTGCAGTAGGTTACATTTTGTGAAATCCTATTTTAAAATATCCATTCAGGCTATGTATTTCATATTATTTGAACTTTTTAAATGTGGACATACTATATTTTGAGCTAGTTTTTAACAAGAACATTCCTAAAAAACATATCATTAAAAAAATAAGACCACTGTTTCATTAATGGAACAAAGGTAAGGAATTTGGTGCAAGGACACCAACTGTCGGATCACCAATATTCAAGTTAGAGACAAAAGTCTACGTCACTGAAGCGTCTGTAGTGATGGCAAAGAAATGGAAAAAGCTCAAAACTTAGCTAACAACAAGATTTGGGAGAAAATGAACAAGGAGTCACGATGACTCAAAATGTCAGAGAAATGAGTAGACGTGGCTAAAACAAAGCTGGTGATCAAAGAATAGTAAGAGGAAGGAATTGGGAAGTAGAAGTTTGAGAAAGAAATCAAAAAGTGAAGGAGAAAGATTAGATATTTAACTTATTCCTATAAAATCACTCATCACAAGTGTCTCTGTTATTAGAGAGTGAAAAATTAAAGAATAAGGCCAAGTCAGAATGGAGACTTCTGTCCCTGGTGGTTACGCTTCAGAAGGAAGGTGGATTACATTTTGTAACCAGATTCAGTTAAGTACAATGGAGATAAATGGCTCTTTGAAAGGAAAATTCATTTATCTCCTGGGAGACTCTACCTTGCATCGCTGGATCGAATACTTATCCAAACTTGTAAAAAAGTATGTAATTATGTTATATTACTTTAGAAATTCAGGCTGATATTAAAGTACTATTAATGAGATCTCTATTCTCTCATTTTGATTGTCTTATTTTCAACTTCATTTCACTTTCTAGGTTTGAGTCTATTAGTTTAAAATGTTTTATTCCCTTTTTCACAAGAAATGGTGTTTCTCTTTATAAATTCCAATGAAAATTTTACATTTTGATTGATATTTCACACATATGAACAGATAATCTACCCTAAAGTGTAGGATGTTCCAATAAAAAATAATCTAGATGGATGAGGATTTTAAATTACAGAATATTCTTTTTTAAACATATTAATCATTGCCTTTAAGTTAAAATTTTCTTTTTTCTATTAGCACTAAACTTTTTTTATCTTCATGGAACTGGAATTTTTGAGAAACATTTATTCTTGTGTGCAGAAACACGCATTCAGATCCAGTGGCAATAGCATATGTGCTCTTTTGTCACTCTTCAGCTCTACCCTGTGACAGATGAGGGTCGTATCCCTCGGGAAACTGGAGATCAGGTGACAAATCAAACCACCCTTGGCCAGAACTTCGGGCCCTTCTCCAGTGACATTTTCATTTCAAGGCCATCAGTGCCCGAAGAGCTATTAAACGACTATTCCTAAAAAGCCCAGCCACTGGAGTGATCTTTAAAACAGAAACCATCAGGGAGATGCACATAGACACAGTCAGGTTTGGAAACTTCCGTGGTTACATTCAACATCTTACCTTGAGGACATTTCAAAGACCTCAGTGTGTACGTCACTGATGCCTGGGACATGATTAGTGCACAAGGCAGTGTGTACGTCACTGATGCCTGGGACATGATTAGTGCACAAGGCACTAATACTGTCCACTCACATTATGTAATTGGAAGTCAGGTTAACATGTTCTTCAACTACATTCGCTAAAGCATAAATACACAAAATCCCTAGAAACCAATCTCTGCAAATAATCCCATTTGTATGGTCAGAGAAATTTCACTTTAATGACTTATAATATCAAAAGAATCTGCCTGGGCAGGGGTAGGACAGTTAAGAACAAAGACAAGCAATGCAGGATGCAAAGCCAAGAAAATCAGACACGGAGAATGACTATGCCATCCCTGGAGACTGTCCACGTGTGATAATAAACGCTCATGTTCCTTAAGCAGGTTTGGGCATAATTTCTGTTACTTTCGGCTGAAAGCATCCTCCTTGATAGTTTACTAGGGTAAAAGAGAATAAGCATGTGATCGTCCTGATGGTCTAAAACATACTTATCTAAGATTTCCTGTAAAGGGTAGATAATAAATGTTTTATACTCTGTAGGCCATTCATCTCTCTCACAACTGCCCAGTTCTTCCATTGTAGGGTCAAAACAGCCATAGACAACATGTAAATGAATGAATATGGCTATGTTCCAATAAAACTTTATGACAAGGAAAGTCAAATTTCATAGAGTTTTATTCTTCTTTTGATTTTTTTTCCAGCTTTTTAAAAATACAAAAACTATCCTTACACCTCCAGGGAAAATGGCAAAGTAGGAAGGTCCTAGGCTCACCTTGTCCCACAGATACACCTAGGTAACACACACATCAGTATAAAGAACCCAGAAAAGGACCCAAAGACCGGCAGAACAGACTTTCCACAGCTAAATGTATTTTTAAAAGGCCACATCAAAGAGGGTAGGAAGGGTGAAGACACAGGAAGCGAACTGGCCAATAGGAGAGAGGAAAAGAACAGACCCCACCCGTGGGAGGGGGGGTGGGGGGTATCCAAAAATGGGGAACTACCCTGGGAAGATGAATCTCCATATTTGGCTTTAAAAACCAGAAAGGCCTAACTTTGTGAGTTCCCTCAATCAGTGGGGTTAACACCTGCAACTTTAAAAATCTGGCTTAGCTGTGGGAGAGCCAGAGAGTGACAGGACATGAAGTCCCTGCCCCTACAGAGAACAACAAAGAGTGTTTTTGAGATACAATATAAAAGCAGCAGTTTGAAAAATGACTGGGGTGTACAGGAGGCATATTTGTTTCCTAATCTCAGAGTATGTGCTGAGGGGTAGAGATCTTTGGGAGACTCCTCCAAGACAAAAGAGCTGGTCGATGCTATTTCCCTCTCCCACTTTCCAGCCTAGATACACAGATATCTGCCAGAAGCAGCACCGCTTGAAAACCCTCCACCCAGCTTGCTAAGAGCATGCCCTGTCCCCACTCTCTTCTGTGGACTCACCCCTTCCAACCCAGCATCCATGGGAGTTTTCTCAGGTGGCTCCAGACCCCCTGCAGCAGAACAGGCAGGCCGTGTTGGTACCTTGCGGTCTGCCCCTGTGTTCGCCTGTGGATCCATCCCCTCCAATGTGCCCTTGGCAGGAGTCCATCCACAGCAGTGCTACAAACATGGCAGTGTGCAAGCAGTCCCCAAAGGAGCGAGCACAACACCAAAGTGACTCCCGTCCCAGCAAGAGGGGAAGATACCCACACACACCTCTCCGGCTGTGGGCCCAGCAGTGGGCTCGGGGTAGACATCTTGTCTGACTGCAGGCCCCACCCACCAACAAACGCTTCATAAGAGGATGACACAGGAACAGCACACCTCCGCTCGGGCAAACGCCTGGTCTGACTCAACTCAAGCCCAAGGTCGCCCCAGACTGGCCCACAAATAACACAGGTGTGGAGAGCTGCCAGAAGAGCAGCCAGGGGGAGAGATGGGTGCCTTGACCTAAGATCAGCCACCTGCAGGGCTGGACAGTGTTATCACTCCCAGCTCAAGGCCGGAGACAGCTTGGCTGGACTTTCTTATCGGCTCCTCAGACGCTGTGCTAAAACTGCAGCTTCTGGTTTTTTTCTTTACCCTAGCCCCTTCACGTGACCCTGTTTCTTAGCAACTGACCTGTGCTTTCTGCTCTTTATAAGATGAATGTGTTTTCTCAATCAACTGAGGCTTGATCAGAAACTTTGTCTTGCCTCCATTCTCTGTGCCCCCTGCCCCCCAATTCTCACTCCCTCCCTCAGGTCCTGCGTTGACTGACCTGCGGGCCGGGTCACACAGGCAACAAACTCTGCTCACAACGAGCAAAGAGAACCACTGCAGATAACTGGACTAAAGGCAAACATACATCAACCACAACAGTAAGGCACATACAACACACACAGGAACCATGACGGAAGTGCCAGCTTCTGGTGAACAGGGGACACCACACTGCAGACACCGCAGGATCTCTTTTTTATTAAGGCCGCTACTTTCAAGAGCAAGAGATGTAGCTGACTTCTCTAACATGTAGACACAGTGAATTAATAGAAATGAGATAGACAAACATATCTTAAGTGAAAGAACAGAACAGAATCACAGCAAAATAGCTAAATAAAACAGAGATGAGCAATATACCTGATAGAGAATTTAAAGTAATGGTCATAAAGGTATTCACTGGACTTGAGAAAAGAGTGGAGGATCTCAGTGAGACCTTCAACAAAGAGACAGAAAAATATAAAAGAGAACCATCCAGAGAGGAAGAACTCAATAGCTAAAATTTAGAATACACTAGAGGTAATAAATGGTAGACTAAAAGAAGCAGATCAGATCAGCAAGCTGGAAGACAGAATAATGGAAAACAACCAAGCTAAACAGGAAAAAGGAAGAAAAATAATAATAAGTGAGAATAATTTACAGGAACTCAGCAACACCACTGAGCATAACAACATTTGTATTATAGGGATCCCAGACAAAGAAGAAAGAGAAAAGGGAGAAAATTTATTTGAAGTAATAATAACTCCAAAGTTCCCTAAATTGGAAAAAAAAAAAGCAGCAGGCATCCAGATCCAGAAAGCACAGAGAAACCCAAAGCAATCAACCCAAGGAGGTCTACATCACAACACATAGTAATTAAAATGGCAAAAAGTCATGATAAAGAATTTTAAAAGCAGCAAGAGGAAAGAAAACAGGTACATACAAGGGAAAACCCGTAAGGCCATCAGCTGATCTTTCAGCAGAGCCTTGCAGGAGTGGCAAGATACTGTCAAAGTGTTAAAAGGAAAAACCTGCAACCAAGAATACTCTATCCGGCAAGGCTATCATTGAGAATAGAAGGCGAGATAAAGAGTTTCCCAGACAAACAAAATGTAAAGGAATTCAGCACCACTAAACCAGCCTCATAAGAAATGTTAAAGGGGAATCTTTGAGTGGAAAGGAAGTACCGTGAACAGGAGTAAGGAAAAAAATTCACAGGCACACATGAACGTACGAGGTAGTAAATTAGTCACTTATAAATCCAGGATGGGGTTAAACCACAAAAGGAGTACAATCAAGTGTATCTGTAAAAATCAGTCACGGGATTCACAAAATGGAAGGATATGAAGTATGATACCATATATGTAAAATACGGTGGGGGGAGAGTAAAACGTCTCGCTTGTAGAATGGGTTCAATCATAAGTGACCATCATCGTAATATAGGCTGTTTATGTACAAAATATTATATGCAAAACTAATGGTAATGACAAATCAAAAAACCTGCAAAAAATAAAAAAAGAATCCAAGCATATCACTAAAGAAAGCCATCAAACCACAGGAGAAGGGGTAGAGAAAAAGTACAAAAACAACCACAAAACAAATAACAAAATGACAATAATACCTAACAACAATTCTTGTGAATATAAATGGATTAAATGCTCCAATCAAAAGACATAGGGTGACTTAAATAAAAAACAAGACCCATTTATGTGTTTTTTCAGACAGCCTCATTTCAGACCTAAAGATACATGCAGACTGAAAGAGAAGGGATGATAAAAGATTTATCATGCAAATGGAAGTGGGGAAAAAAAGCTAGGGTAGCAAAAACCATATCCAACAAAAGAGACTTTAAAACAAAGTCTGTACCAAGAGCCAAAGAAGGACATTGCGTAATCATAAGAGAACAAGACAACAAGAAAATATAACAATTTTAAATATTTATGCACTCAATATGAGAGCACCTAAACATATAAAGCAGCTGTTAACAAACATAAAGGAATTGGTAGTAATACAATAATAGTAGGGGAATGAACACCTTACCTGTATCAGTGGATAGATCACCCAAACATAAAATCAACAAGGAGACAATGGCTTTGAATTACACATTGCACTAGATGGATCCAAGAGATATATTCAGAACATTCCATCCATCCCAAAACAGTAGAATACACATTCTTTTCAAGTACACATGGAGCATTCTCCAGAATGGATGACATATTGGCAATAAAACAAGTCTCAACAAATTTAAAAAGATTGAAATCTTATCATGCATAATTTCCAACCACAATGATATGAACCTAGAAATAAACGGCAAGGAAAAATCTGGAAAGAACACAAATACATGGAGGTTAAAGAACATGCTACTAAACAATCAGTGGGTCAAAGATACAAAAATACTATTTCAAAAGAATACATGCACCCTGATGTATACAGCAGCATTATCAATAAACACCAAATTATGGAAGGAGCCCAAATGTCCATCAACTGATGAATAAAGGCGATGTGGCATATCCATACAATGAAATATTACTCACCCATCAAAAAGAATGAAACCTTGCTATTCGCGAAGACATGGCTGGAGCTAGAATATATTATGCTAAGTGACATAAGTCAGAGAAAGACAAATACCATATGATTTCATGCATATGTGGAATTTAAGAAACAAAATAAACAAACATGGGGGTAGGAAAGACAAGAAAACCAAGAAACAGACTCATAACAACAGAGAACAAACTTGTGGTTACCAGAGAACAGGTAGCAGGGATTATGGGATAAATAGGTAATGGGATTAAGGAGGGAGCTTATGATGAGCACTAGGTATTGCATGTAAGTGTTGAGTCATTAAATTCTACGCCTGAAACTAATTTTACATTGTATGTTAACTGAAATCTACATTAAAATGTGGAATAAAAAATAAATTTTAAAATAAAAAAATTTTTTAAACCAATGGGTAAATGAAGAGTGGCTCAGTCAGTTAAGCATCCAACTTCAGCTCAGGTCATGATGTTGCAGTTATGAGTTTGAGCCCTGCATCAGGTTCTGTGCTGACAGTGCCAATCCTGGAGCCTGTTTCGGATTCTGTGTGTGTGTGTGTGTGTGTGTGTGTGTGTGTGTCTGTCTGCTCCCAACCCCTCTCTCTAAAAATAAATAAAAAAATTTCAAAAATAAGTTAAAATGCATGAAGATAAATGTTCATAAAAAGGCAATGGTGTGAAATATTTGGGATGCAGCTAGTTGTCCTAAGAGGGAAGATTATAGCAATTAAGGCCTACCTCAGGAAGAAAAGTTTCAAATAAAGAACTTTTCCTTATACCTAAAGGAACTAGGACAAGAAGAAGAAACATAAACCCAAAAACAGGAGAAATAAGGAAATAGTAAAGATTAGAACACAAATAAATTAAATAGAAAAAAAATAATAAAAGAACAAATCAATGAAACCAGGAGCTTGTTCTTTGAAACAATAAAATTAAGAAACCTTAGGCCAGACTCATAAAAAAAAAAAAAAAGGGACGGGGCATCTGGGTAGCTCAGCCAGTTAAGTAACTAACAGGTTATGATCTTAGAGTTCATAGGTTTGGGCCCTGCATCAGGCAGCACAGAGCACAGAGCCCGATGCAGGGTCCAAACCTATGAACTCTAAGGGAAGCTCTCTGTCTCCCTCTCTCTCTCTCTGCCCTTCTCCCCAGTTCAAGGTCTCTCTCAAATATAAACAAACAAAAACACAACAGAAACAAAACAGAGAGAGAGGAGATTCAAAATCACAAACCAAAGAGCAGTAATAACAACCAACATCACAGAAATACAAAGGACTATCAGAGATTATGAAAAATCATAAGCCAACAAACTGGATGACCTAGAAAAAATTGATAAATTCCTAAAAACATATAACCTTCCAATACCGATTCACAAAGAAATAGACAATTTGAACACACCAAGTACTAGCAATGAAACTGAATCAATTATCAAAAAACTCACAACAAAAGTCAGAGAACAGACAGCTTCACAGGTGAATTCTACCAAGCAGGTAAAGAAGCGGTAACAGCTATTCTTCTCAAACAATTTGGGGGGGGGGGGAGGGAGGGAGGGAGGGAAGAAACAAAAGAAAAAAGAGGAAGGAAAGAGTTCAGATTCTTTTTATGAGGTCAGCATTACCCTGATACCAAGACCAGATAAAGATACTACCAAAAAAAGAGAATTACAGGCCAATATCTCCAATGAACATAGATACAAAAATTCTCAACAAAATATTAGCAAACTGAATAATTCAAAACTACACTTAAAAAATCATTCACCACAATAAAGTGGGATTTATGTGCAAATCAACAAGCAGGATACATCACATCAACAAGAAAAGAATAAAAACCATATGATTTTTCTTAATAGGTGCAGATAAAGCATCTGATGAAATTCAACATCCTTTCATGATAAAAACTCCCAACAAAGTAGGTTTAGAGGGAATATACCTCAATATAGTAAAAACCATATATGAGAAATCCACAGTAAATATCATTCTTAATGATAAAAAATAGAACTTTTCCTGAAGGTCAGGAATAAGATAGAGATGCTTACTTGTGCTACTTTTATCCAACATAGTACTGGAAGTCTTAGCCACTGCAGTCAGACAAGAACAAGAAATAAAATACGTCCAAATTGGTCAGGAAAAAGGAAAACTTTATCATGACGTGATACCCTAAAGATTCCACACATACACACAAAAAAAACTGCTAGAACTGATAAATGAATTCAGTAAATTCACAGGATATAAAATCAATATACAGGACTATGTTGCATTCTATACACTAATTATGAAGTAGCAGAAAGAGAAATTAAGAAAATAATCCTATTTACAGTTGCACAAAAAAATAAATATCTAGAAACAAACTTAATCAAGGAAGTGAAAGACCTGTACTTTGAAAACTATAAAACACTGAGGAAGGATGCTGAAGATGACACAAACAAATGGAAAGATATACCATGCTCATGGACTGGAAGAACAAATATTGTTAAAATGTTGAGACTACCCAAAGCAATCTACAGATTTTATTCAATCCCTATTAAAATACCAACAGCATTTTTTTACAGAGCTAGAACAAACAATCCTAAAAGTTGTATAAGAACCATAAAAGACATCTAAGAGCCAAAGCAATCTTGAAAAATAAGGACAAAACTGGAGGTATCACAATCCCCATTTTCATGATATACTACAAAGCTGTACTAATCAAAACAGAATGGTGCTGGCAGAAAAAATAGACACAGAGATCAATGGAACAGAACAGAGAGCCCAGAAATAAACCCATGATTATATGGCCAACTAATCTATGACAAAGGAGGCAAGAATATGCAATGGGAAAAAGACAGACTCTTCAATAAATGCTGCTGGGAAAATTAGACAGGTTCAAGGAAAGGAATAAAACTAGACCATTTTCTTAAACAAACACAAAAAATTACCTCAAAGTGTATTAAAGACCTAAATGTGAAACTTGAAACCATAAGTAGCATAGAAGGGAGCACAGGCAAGTAATTTCTCTGACATTGGCCACAGCGACATTTTTCCAGATACGACTCCTGAAACAAGGGAAATGAAAGCAAAAATAAGCTACTGGGACTACATCAAAATGAAAAGCTTTTGCACAGCAAAGAAAACCATCAACAAAATGAGAAGGTAACCTAGCAAATGGGAGAAGTTATTTGCAAATGATACATCCCATAAGGACTTCATACAATAAGTTCAAAAGGTATAAAGAACTTATACAACTCAACACCAAAAAAAAAAATAATAATAATAATGAAAAAAAATGGGCAGAAGGTATGAATAGATTTTTCTCCAAAGAAGACACACAGGTATCCCACAGACATGCAAAAAGATGCTTAACATCACTAATCATCGGGGAAATGTATATCAAAACAATGATGAGATATCACCTCACACCAGTCAAAATGGCTAAAACCAAAACCAAAAGAAACAACACATGTTGGCAAGGATGTGGAGAAAAAAGGAGCCCTCACATGCCCTTAGTGGAAATGCAAACTGGTACAGCCACTGTGGAAACAGTGTGGAGGTTCCTCCAAACATTAAAAATACAATGACCATATGACCCAGGGATTCCACTACTGAGTCTTTACCCAAATGAGTCCAGAAAGATATATGCACCCTTATGTTTACTGCAGCATTATTTATAATAGCCACGATGTGGAAACAGCCCAGAGTCCATCTATGGGTGAATGGCCTGCACACACACACACACACACACACACACACACACAAAATATACAATAGAATGTCACTCAGTCATAAAAAAAGAATGAGATTATGCCATTTGCATGGACTTAGAGGTTATACTGCTAAGTGAAAAAAGTCATTCAGAGAAAGACAAATACCATGTGATTTCACCCATATGTGGAATTTAAGAAACAAAACAGATGAACAAAGAAAAACAGGCAAAATGAAAGAGACAGATGCTTCAGAACAGTGGGGGGCGGGAGGATGGGTGAAACAGATGAAAGGGAGTAAGAGCACACCCATCCTGATGAGCACCGAGTGCTGTACAGAACATCACTGTATTACACACCTGAATCTATCATAGCACTATGTTAATTTTATTCAACAAAAAAAAAAAGAGGGGAAAAAAACTTGGTAGAATTAAATACAAATACCTTGGAGGTGGAGGGGAAGGGTTAGAGAAATAGAAGAAAACTCCCAAATCTTGAGAAAGTTTATCTCCTAGAAAACTACAGTAAGTATCACTTAGTGAAGGACACATAACAAACACTTCCTGTCAATGTCAGGAAGAAACATGAATGACTTCTACTCACCAATGCCTTGGTAGTTCATGTCAGAAAGGAACAGAGGTAAAAATAATAATAAACAACGATAAAAAGAAAGAACAGAAATAACTGTTTCTGGTTATCTGCTCACTCTCTTACTAAGAATGAGCTAATTTTAAAACTAAAAACTAAGAGGCTAATTATAAAAACTTAGAAGGTAACATAACACAAGCTCAACATATGAAAATGAATAGTTTTTGTCAGAGTAGCAATAATGAGACAATATAATCAAAATTGCATAGTATCTCTGCATAGAGAATGTGAACATGTTTTATTATAGCTAATCCTAGAAACTTGGTACTTTTTGATCTATTGTAAATATATCTTTTAAAATCTTTACTCTTGTAGAGGCACCTCAATGGCTCAGTCAGTTAAGCATCTGACTGTGTCTCAGGTCATCATCTCATGGTTCATGAGTTCAAGCCCTGCATCAGGCTCTTGGCTGATACTCAGAGCCTGGAGCAGGCTTCAGATTCTGTGACTCCCTCTCTCTGCCTGTCCCCCACTAGTACTCTTTCTCTTTCCCTCCCTCCCTCTCTCAAAAAAAAAATTTAGAAATTAAAAAATATATATATATATACTATTGTAAAATATTCCATATATTTAGAAACATGTACTCAGTGAACTATCAAAAACACTAAGTAACCAGATAATCAGGAACAAATACAACAAGGGGCCAAAGCACACACACACACACAATCTAACCACAAACTGAAATACTAAACAGACCTATAGATTCAACACAATTCCAAACAAAATCTGAGTTGGTTGTATTTTGGGTAGGTAGGGTGTAATTTGAGAACATAATTCTAAAATTTCTAAGGAAAGTCAAAGGACCAAAAAGAATCACAGCACTTGTAAAATAGAAAGCTGCAGAACTTACATTTCAGGATATCAAGACTTTTTATTTTAATTATTTTACAGAGACAGCACAAGTGGGGAGAGGGCCAGAGGGAGGGGGAAAGGAGGGAGGGAGGGAGAGGAAAAGGGAGTGGGGGAGGGAGAGAGAATCTCTAGCGGGCTTCACACTCAGTGCAGAATCCAACACGGTGCTCAATCTTACAACCCTGAGATCAGGACCTGAGCTGAAATCAAGAGTCAGCACTTAACCGCCTGAGCCACCCAGGTGCCCCAAGACTTATTTTAAAACTATTCATAGAAATATGACATTGTGGCACTGGTGCACAGAGAAACAAAAGATCAATGACATAAAATATAGAGAACAGAACTCTGTGACGAATAGACCGCTACAGAGCAGCAAGAGAATGACAGGCTTTTCAATAAATAATTCTGGGAAAACAAGATATCCATTGGGAGAAAAATAAAATCGGAACCCTGTATTACACCGCACACATACACACACACACATGCACAGAAGTCCTGAAAAATCATACACTTAACTATGAAAAGCAAACAGCTTCTCAGACAGTGTATCTCACACTATCTGTAGCGAAGAGCCACTTTTTAAAAATATCTAAACCTTCAAGGACCCATATTGGGTCCGACTTACATGACTAGGACACAGCTTACGAAAACTGACTCCTCACACGAGTTTGAAAACATCAGAACTGTCAGCGAGGTGAATCTGCCAGTCACACCCGTGAGGGCCATGGTGATGTCGCTTCCCGTCAAAGTTTCTGAATACTTCTCTCGGCTTCTACGCTCATCATGGACCACCGAAAACACTTTAGAACCAGCACAGGTTTTCAAACGACAGTTTGGCACAATAATAAATGGCTGTTGGGCTGTTGAAGATAATGTAAGAAAATATCTTCATGACTTGAGGTAGAATATGTCTTCTTGGACTGAATTCTGAAGGCACTAATCAGAAGGGAAAATACTGGGAAGTTTTAGCACAATAATATCAGGAAGTGCTTATCAAAAGATACCAGTAAGAGAGTGAAAAATATTGAAACTGTGAAAAAACAAATCTGTAATACACAGGACTCTCTCTTTTCTCTGTGTCCAAACTGATAACTGAAAATCCAGATTTATAAGTCAGACTCTGTGAAAAATAAAACACATGTACCCCCCAAAAAACCATAAGCAAAGTCAAAATATAAATTATAAACACAGAAAAAACACTTGCAAAATTTATATCCAGACAATAAACTAATATGTCTATTATATAAAGAGCTCTTAAAAATGGAAAAGAAAAAGGCCCAGAGAGATAAATTAGGGAAAGTTGTGTACGAAATGATGATGCACAAGATTATTCACCGGCACATTCATTTCCTACAAATTCATCACTATGTGTAATAGCAAAGACTTGAAAATACATTACAGCCTTAGGAAGGAAGTTGAGGGCACCTAGAAAAGTCGAAAGGTCCTAGAAAGGGCCCCAGCCGTAGTCTCCAGGATATGTTAAAGGAGAGAAGTAAGTGTGCAACCTTTCAGATAATAAAAAGGGAAGGACATATATAAATGTATTTGCTTATACTTGCAAACACAATAAAAAAATAAAACCCACTGGAGGGGCACCTGCATGGCTCAGTCGGTTAAATGACTCTTGACTCGGCTCAGGTCATGATCTTATGGTTCATGAGTTTGAGCCCCACATCAAGCTCTGTGCTCACGATGTGCAGCCTGTTTGGGATTCTCTCTCTCACTCTCTGCCCCTCCCCTGTTCAAGTTCTCAATCTCTCTCATTCTCACTCAAAATAAATGAATACACTTAAAAATTAAAATTTAAAAAACCCACTAGGATATAAAGACTAATGAAAAGTTATGCATAAAGGCATGTAAAATTCAGAGGAGAAGGGACATGAATAGAAATGAAACTTCTCTTATGCCTTTTTATACCCTTTTGGAACTACAGACATGATTTACATATTAAACATTTTTAATTAAAAAAATAGTTCCTAAAAATGAAAAAAGAAGCCTAACTGTAAATGAAGTTGGTGACGTAAACCAAGATTTTTCTCTCTGTGCTTCAGAGATGTAAGAACATAGCATTTTGACTGTGTTTCATACTGAAATAGATTCTAAGGCTAAACCGAGAACCAGGGGGAAACCCCAACTTCATCTAAGCTTTTTTATCAGAATAAACAAGTTAGAAAAGAAATTCTGTGTTAAGTAACTTTAGAAAAACATATAATTTAAAAATGCATATTGAAACGAACACTTTTCATTTAAAAGGCTCACAAAGGGGCACCTGGGTGACTCAGTCGGTTCAGTGTCAGACTTGATTTCGGCTCAGGTCTTGATCCCACGGTTCATGAGTGCCGTGCCGGGCTCATGCCGATAGGGTGGAGTCTCTCTGGGATCCTCTCTCTTTCTCTCTCTCTCTCTCTGCACATGCACCTGCGTGCTTTCTCTCTCTCAAAATAAACAAACAAAATAAATAAATAAAAGTCACAACGTGTGTGTGGGCTGTGCTTTCAAGATTGTTAAGTTACTCCTGTCACCTTGTCTGCAACCTTGGTCACACTGTGCTTAGATGTTCTGGCTTTGCTCTTGGGGTCTCGCTGACAGTTCTGGACTCGTAAAGACCAGACACGTCATCCCTGTTACTAGGACACATTAGTTAATTTGCAAACATTGAGTTATAAGCTTCCTTGATCCTTCTTCCCAAAACACCTTCCCTTAGCTCAACGTCCTCCCCCGCGTAAATCAAGACATGATGACATACTAAGGCATCAACACAGAGCAAACGATGGTTCCCATTCCTCAATATCCCCCCATTCTGTTTCCAACCATGAGGATCTTAATTCCAAAATACATGCACAAGATCTTCCAACGATGGTTTAAAAACATGCAAAAGCCCCACTCACAAAAACAACTTACCTTTATCTGCAGGAAAAAAAAAATCAACCTTATTCTGTCAAGGTTTATTTTTTCAGTCCTCAAATAGAGCTGGCAGCTGGTGGCACCTTCCTTAAAGATGGGAGTGTTCTTGGGGCGTCTTGGTGGCTCAGTCGGTTAAGCGTCTGACTTCTGCTCAGGTCATGATCTCACTGTTTGTGGGTTCGAGCCTTGCGTCGGGCTCTGTGCTGACAGCTCAGAGCCTGAAGCCTGCTTCGGATTCAGTGTCTCCTCCTCTCTCTGACTCTCCCCTGCTCGCAATGTCTCTCTGTCTCTCAAAAAAAAAAAAAAAAAATTAAAAGAAAAAAAAAGATGGGAGTGTTCTTCACCGAACTATTTCATGTGGCTCTTTGGCTACCTAAGTTTGTTTACAGCCTAAACCTGTAACATTTAGAAAGCAAAGGCCCCATTGCTACAGGGCTGAATATGCTGAGCTAGATTCTGTGTGCCTCTCAGCTGCCCCTGGCTGATGTTGCAAAGCCCAATTATTTTGGCCACTGTTCCTGCGCTTGAAGCCTCAGTCATGCTGCTGTGGCCCTTGGTGAGGAAGGGGGGCCCAGGCAAAGATGAACACCAAGTAGTTGGGCGCCATTTTCAGCCCGCAGGCGTATTGCCACCGTGCAGGAAGGCCTGAGTCCCACCACTGCACACCGGCAGAGCCCATCTGACCACTCAGGAGGCCCAAAGCTTTCAGGTGCCTACACGCCTTGTCAGCTCCATCCCCAGTGTCCTTTAGGGTCAGTCCTCAGCCCACGGTCTGTGTGTCCTCCTGGCGCTTGTGTGGCTGACAAATAAGAGGACTGGCAGACACCCAGTTGTAGGAGCAGAGCCACCGGGGTGCAGCGGAGGCTTTTGTCAGAACATAGTGTTCAGGGGCGCCTGGGTGGCTCAGCCAGTTAAGCGCCCGACTTTGCTGATCCAATGGATCATGGGTTCGATCCCCAAGTCAGGCTCTGTGCTGACAGCTCGGAGCCTGGAACCTGCTTTGGATTCGTGTCTCCCTCTCTCTCTGCCCCTCTCCCACCCGCTCTCTCTCTCAAAAATAAAAACATTAAAAAAAAAAAAAAGACCCTGGTATTCGGTCTCCTAGTTGGCTCTGCATGCCATTTTGGTACCAACCCCTTTCCCGCTCAAGACTCCTTTTCCTCTAGTTCCTGCTCCTCAACCCCTAGTCTCTCTCTTACTCCATCTCTGCAGAGCGCAGGAGGTGCCCTCCACAGAGACGCACAGTCATGACCCCAGTGCGATCCTTGGGATGGTTTCATTCGTGTCTAGTTCTTTAAAAAGGACCACACACACCAGAGCATCCAATCAGTATTTGTCAAATAAATGACGCTGCATCTCTATACCTCCAGAACATGCTGTGGAACAGAGCACAAGTGGCAGTGCACACAGAAAAGGGCCACAGCGTATTTTAAAAATCAAATTCATATAATCTTCTGCAAGCTGAGAGGAAGAGAAACGAGGTAAAAACAGAGTCATCCATGAGGAAGAAGGGTCAAGGGTCAAAACTCTGTGTTTACAGTTAGAATCACTGTTGATGCTTCTTCACACCTACTCTTTCCTGGGTGAGGGAGGAGTGACATGAAGCAGACCTTATGATGTAGGGGATGGAGAAACAATCTGAGCACGAGGAAGCCCAGGTCTTAAAAAAAAATTCACCTACAGCCACGAATCACCTTGTTTATTCTGTTTCCCTCCTTTTTGATTCTGCTAATGATATACACTGAGAACCTGAAAGATCCCAACAGAGAGATGATACGGAAGCAACCGGAGGAAGAAAAGGCTCTGTTCTGAGCGTCATTCATTCAATGCACACTTTTTTTTTTTTTACTCAGCGGTGACTCTCTGATAGACCTTAAGATGGGGCCACAACGTTAAAGAGCTGTGGTCCCGGTCCTCATAAAAGGGACTGTCGGAATGAATCCAAGTATCGGGCTGTTGCTGTAGATACAGAGGAAGAGAGATCTAAAAGAAGACAAGAAGAATGAGTAGGAACCAGAGCTGCAGAAGAGGAGGTCCAAGGAGAGCAAGCTAGAGGAGAAGCATTCCCAAAGGAACAGCATGGACCAAAGGGCTCATCTTTCACGTGATTTGGTATGGAGTCCCTCTCTTGTTTCAAATAAGACGATTCCTAAAACCCCACTGGTACTTACATGTGTATTTACTGGTATTTACATCCATAAAAATGTGTGAATCATTTCTACAATGGAAAGGATTCACAAAGACTGGAAAAAAAAAAAAAGAAAGGTTTTGTTTCTCTACTTATTCAATAGAACCTCTCTCAGTATTCAATCTACCCTGGGCCAGACAAAAAACATAGCATTAAATTGCCTGGTGATGTACTGTGGGCTTTTTTAATTAGGAAAGACAATATTCCCCCAGTTCACCCATAACTTGGTAGCCTGGGAGACCAAAATAAATGAGCTGGATAGAGTTAAACCTGCTTTGTCTTCACTGGAGTCCCAAACTAAATTTTAAATTACTCCTGAGGAGGGAACTTGCCTTGAATGCCATGTCCTATATACCCAGCACAAGACAGAGTCTACAATGTCTGTTAAACAAATGGATATATTATTCAATATATTTTAAAGAGATACCATGGTTTGTGAGATGCCTCAGGGTTTTTGTAAATGTCAGTTTCTCCCCCCGGTGACCCAGCTGTGTAAGTGTAACTATGGGGTGGAAAATTCTCTCTCCAAACTACACACACAGAAGAGAGTTCAAGAACTCCTGGAGCTGCCCCACAGGACGGCCCTGGTGGATGTCACAGAACCTGGGTGTTTCATGCTGCTCGGTTTCCCCCCAACCACTAGGGTCTTATTCATATAAATTAGCCGCTGCTACCGCCGCCGCCACCACACACACACACACACACACACACACACACACACATGCGCGCGAGGGACTGCTCAATGGTTAGATCACAGGCTTGCGAGCCAGACTGTCCGTATTTGAGTCATCACTCTGGCAGGTACTAATTTTATGGACCCAGGCAAATTATTTACCATCCTCCTGCTCTATTTCCTAATGGATAGAATTAGTGTTAGGCAGGACCTACCTCACAGAGTTGACAGTTTCCCCAGACTCACGGAATCATTAATCAGGCAGCTGGCTGTCTCATCTTCTCCCCACAAATCCTCCCCGTGCCCTGAAGGAACTGACATCTCACCCACAAACCAACTCAAACCTGGAGCTTTCTGGAGACTCTCTCCAAATAACTGTGACCTCCACAGCTCACGTATTTGACAACCCACTTTGGTGGCCACACCTTGAACCCTGTCATCTCCCAAATGACACCTCGCACTTCCCCACACTTTCAAACCACAGACTCTTAACTCTTTCATATTTCTTATTTTCTCACCCTTATTACACCTTCCGTAAACCTTGAATTTACTCACTAATTCACGCAACAAAAATGTACTGAATGTCTTTTATGTCCCCTTTCAACCTGTAAGACCTTTGCCAGCTCCAATTTCCTTTTCTTCCCAACATAGGTTCTGTGCTTAATTACTCGCACTCTTTTCTCCCCTAAACCCTCAAATTCGTGAAACGTGGATTTTTTTTCTATTTGAAGTCTGTTTCCTCAAAGGAAAGCATATATTAATTCTTAATTTGTTAATTCTTAAGTCTCAGTTTCATCTTCCCAAAGGTTAAAGGAGTAAAATAAAAATGATGTCAGACGATATCACGCATTTCTGGAGGTTATAAGTTAATTTGTATTCTCACCTTATACCACATGTCAAATAAATCTCAAGTTATTTCTAGATTCCACCTTTTGAAAAAAATTTAATTATTACAACAAACTCAGGGGATACAGTCTCTATGAGTTCTTCTTTTAAACTGTACAAGATCGACTTCAGCTCAACAAGAGATAAGTGGTAAGAACTTACAGACGAAATGATGACAATGACTGAATCCACATAACTGTACCACTAGCCAAAACCAAAATACAACCATGGAGATTATGCTTGAGAAACAGAATATAAAAATTTTAGACTGAGACAACATAGAAATAAGTGATATTACATACATATATATTAAAATACTAATATATAATCATATATGTGCTTATTTTAATTATTTACACATACTTATACCTATTTTAAAAATATATTTAATAAACAAGTTATATGTATAATATATATGACTGTATGAGCTATGTTTATTATAGTATTTATATATAATAAATATACATACTATATACCATATCTATTATACTAAAATATACTTCATCTCATATAGTATATATACAATATATTAGGCTATATACTATGGTCTATATATGGTACACACTATATATACACACACACACAACACACACATTTATGTACTATGTAATATATACTATCCAGTGTTATAGATATACTTACTATATAGCTAATTATATAGTATATATATAACTTGTTTTTTAAAACCATACATTTTAAACTAAATAATGGTAAACATAAGAGCAAATGATTTGATAAAAATATAGTAGAAGAAAATAGGATAAAAGAGTGTAAGAAGATTATTTTGGGGGGGGTGGTGCCTGGCTGATCACTTAGTTGAGCATCTGACTCTAGGTTTTGGCTCAGTTCATGATCTCACAGTGGGTCAATTTGAGCCCCATGTCAGGCTCTGTGCTGGCAGTGCAGAGCCTACTTGGGATTCTCTCTCATTCCCTCTCTCTGCCTCTCCTCCACTAGAAAGGAAGGAAGGAAAGAAGGAAGGAAGGAAAGAAGGGAGGGAGGAAGGGAGGGAGGAGGAAGGAAAGAAAGACAGACCCACACTTACATACTCAACCACAAAGGAGGCAAGATTATACAATGGGAAAAGACCATCTCTTCAATAACTAGACCACTTTCTTATACCATACACCAAAAATATGCAAAATGGACTAAAGACCTAACTGTGAAACATGAAGCCATAAAGTCCTAGAAGATAACATAAGCAATAATCTCTTTAATATCAGCCTTAGCAACAGTTTTCTAGACTTGTCTCTGTGGGCAAGGGAAACAAAGGCAAAAGAAACTATTGGGACGACTCCAGAATAAACAGCTCTGCACAGCAAAGACGATCAACCAAACAAAGAGACAACCTACTGAGTGGGAGAATATATTCGCGAATGACAAACCTGATAAAAGATTAATATCCAAAATATATAAAGGGCCTATACAACTCAACACTCCCCCCAAAACCTCCAAATAATCCAATTAAAAAACGAACAAACATCTGGGGCATCTGGGTGGCAAGTCAGTAAGGCTCTGACTCCTGATCTTGGCCCAGGTCATGACATCATGGTCCATGAGATCAAGCCCTGCATTGGGCTATCCGCACAGAGCCTGCTTGGGATTCTTTCCCTCCCTCTTCCCTCTCTTCCTCTTCCGCTCTCCCAGTCACACTCGCACTCTCTCAAAATAAACTTTAAAAAAATGAAAAGACATAAAGAAACATTTCTCCAAAGAAGACATACTATAGCTAATAGACATATAAATAGATGTTCAAATTTTCTAATCATCAAGAAAATGCAAACCAAAACCACGAGATATCACTTTACACATGTCAGAATGACTAAAACCAAAAAGACAGGAAAAAGCAAATGTCATAAAGGTGAGAAGAAAAAAGAACCCTCATGCACTATTGGTGGAACACAAACTGGTGCAGCCACATTGGAAAATTGTACGGAAGTTCCTCAAAATTTTAAAAATAGAATTACCATATGATCCAGGGCGCCTGGGTGGCTCAGTCAGTTAAGCGTCTGACTTCAGCTCAGGTCATGATCTCATGGTGCATCGTGCTCTGTGCTGACAGCTTGGAGCCTGAAGCCTGTTTTGGATTCTGTGTGTCCCTCTCCCTCTTCTCCAACTCTGCTCGAACTCCATCTCTCTCTCTCAAAAATAAATAAACATTAAAAATTTTTTAAAATAAAGAATTACCATATGATCCCGTAATTCCACTATTGGGTATTTACCCGAGGAATACAGAAACATTAATTCAGAAAGGTATACGTACCCCTATGTTTATTGCAGCACTATTTACAATAGCCAGATTATGAAGGCAACCCAAGTGTCTGTTGATAGGTGAACGGACAAAGATGTGTCCGTGCGCGTGAGGTGATGAGTGTATACACACACACACACACACACACACACACACACACACACACATATACGCATGCATGCAATGGTATATTAGCCATAAAAAAGAATGAACTCTTGCCATTTATAACAACATGGATGGATCTAGAGGATATAATGCTAAGTGAAATGAATCCCAGAAAAAAAACAAATACCATATAACCTCCTCTTATGTAGAATTTAAGAAACAAAACAACTAAGAGGTACCTGGGTGGCTCAGTCACTTAAGCATCTGACTCTTGATTTCGGCTCGGGTCATGATCTTATGGTTGTGAGATTGAGTCACATATCAGGCTCTATGCCAACAGCACAGAGCCTGCTTGGGATTCCCTCTCTCCTCTGTCTCTGCCTCTTTCCCCACTCATGTTCTCTCTCTCTCAAAGCAAATAAATAAACATTTAAAAAAGAAAAGCAAATGAACAAAGGGGAAAAAAAGAGATGAACCAAAAATCAGACTCTTAACTATCTGGAACAAACTGATAGTTATCGAAGGGGAGGTGGGAAGAGAGATGGGTGAAACAGGTGAAGGACAATTTCATGACGAGCACTGAGTAATGTGTAGAATTACTGAATCACTATACTGTACATCTGAAACTAATATAACACTGTATTTTAACTATGCTGGGATTAATTTTTTAAAAGAGGATAACAAACACAAAGATGCACACACAAAAAATTTTTTTTAATAATCAAAGAAGTGAAAGACTTGTAATCTAAAAATTGTAACACACTGATGAAAATTGAAGATGACACAAAGAAATGCAAAGACATTCCAAGCTCATACATTGAAAGAACAAATATTGTAAACATGTCAACACTACCCAAAGCAATCCACACATTTAATGCAATCCCTATCAAAGTACCAACAGCATTTTCACAGAGCTAGAACAAACAATCCTAAAATTTGTATGGAAACACAAAAGACCCCGAATAGCCAAAGCAACCTTGAAAAAAAAAAAGCAAAGTTGGAGGCATCACAATTCTGGACTTCAAGTTAAATTACAAAGCTGTACTCATCAACAGTATGGTACTGGCACCAAAACAGACACATAGATCAATGGAACAGAATAGAAAACCCAGAAATAGACCCAACTAATCTTTGACAAAGCAGCAAAGAAGCTCCAATGAGAACAAGACAGTCTCTTCAACAAATAGTGTTGGGAAAACTGGACAGTCACATGCAAAAGAATGAAACTGAGCCACTTTAATACCCTATACACAAAAATACATTCAAAATGGATGAAAGACCTAAACGTGAGACAGGAAACTATTAAAATCCTAGAGGAGAACACAGGCAGTAATGTCTTTGACACTGGCCACAGCAATTTCTTACTAGATATGTATTGTGAGGAAAAGGAAACAAAAGCAAAAATAAACTACTGGGATACATCAAAATAAAAAAGCTTTTGCACAGTAAAGGAGATGATCAACAAAACTAAAAGGGAACCTAGGGAATGGGAGAGGATATCTGCAAATTTCATATTGGATAAAGGGTTAGGATCCAAAATACATTAAAAAAAATTATAAAACTCAGAACCCCACCAAAAAAAATCCAGTTCAGAAATGAACAGAAGACATGAGTAGACATTTTTCTAAAGAAGCCATCAGATGGCTAATAGACACATGAAAAGATGCCCATCATCACTCATCATCAGAGAAATACAAATAAAAGCTACAATGATGATATATATCACCTCACATGCACCAGAATGGCTAAAATCAACAACACAAGAAAACTAGGTATCGCTAAGGATATGGAGAAAGGGGACCCTCATGCACTGTTGGTGGGAATCAAAACTGGTATAGCCAATTTGGAAAACAGTATGGAGTTTCCTCAGAAAGTTAAAAAATAGAACTTAATATGATCCATCAATTGCACTACTAGGTATTTACCCAAAGGATACCAGAATACTGATTCAAAGGGAAACATGCACCCTGATGTTCATTAGCAGCATTAGTAGCAATAGCAAATTATGGAAAGAGCCCAAATGTCCATCAGTTGATGAATGGATGAAGATTTGGTATACGTGTCTACACACACACACACACACACACACACACACACACACACACACACGACTATCACTCAGCCTTAAATAATGAAATCTTGCCACATATAATGTCATAGATGGAGTTAGAGAAGATTATGCTAAGTGAAATAAGACAGAGAAAAACAAATACATGTGATGTCACTCACTTGTAGACTTTAAGAAACAAAAGAGATGAACGTGGGGGTGGGGGAGGCAAACCAGAAAACAGACTCTTACCATAGAGAACTGAGGGGGACTGAAAGGAAGGTGGGCGGTCGGATGGGTTAAATGGGGGATGGGCATTAAGGAGGGCACTTGTGATGAGCACTGGGTGTTGGATGAAAGTGATGAATCACTACATTCTACACCTGAAACTAATATTAAACTGTATGTTAACTGGAACTTAAATAAAAAATTGAAAAGGGAAACAAGAAAAAGAGAGGTTTCTTTCACACTGCATTCCCTTTTATAACTTTTGAATTCTGAATTATGTTTATGTGGTGCCTATTCCAAACTTGGTAAATTCTTACAAAAAGGTAACTTCATATTTCATTATTAAAAAGTTTGAATTTTTACTATGATTTTTCCTTTTATCCTATTAGGATTTACATATAAGAAAATACTTAATATTTACTTCTTTCAATTTACAGTTATAACCATTTCTTAAAACAAAATTTCTTAGGCATATATATTTTTAAAATTTTTTCAGTGTTTATTTTACTTTTGAGAGAGACAGAGAGCATGAGCAGGGGAGGGGTAGAGAGAAAGGGAGACACAGAATCTGAAGCAGCTCCAGGCTGTGAGCTGTCAACACACAGCCCAACACGGGCTCAAACCCACAAACCATGAGATCATGACCTGAGCCAAGGTGGAACCCTTAACCTACTGAGCCACCCAGGCGTCCCTCTTAGGCATATATTTTTAATTTCAATATTTTTTAATGACCTCCAGCATCCTATAGACTAGTGGTTTAAATAAAAATGGAACAATTGATGCATACACTTTATCTAATGTTTTACCACTTTTTAAAAAAGTGTTTAATTTTGAAAGAGAGAGAGAGAGAGAGTAAGCACATGAGCAGGGGAAGGGCAGACAGAGAGAGAAAGAAGATCCTAAGCAGGCTCCATGTTCAGCGTGGAGCCCAAAATGGGGCTTAATCCTATGACGGTGAGATCATGATCTGCTCCAAAATCAAGGGTTGGACAGTTAACCAACTGAGCCACCAGGCACCCCTAAAGGTTTGGCACTTTAACTACGGCCATTCCTGGATTGGACACTTGGTGGTAATATATGAATAAGGACACAAATCCATCATCCAGGTTAGTCAAGACAGGCTCTGCCGTGCACACACATCACATCACATTCTTTGCCATTTCAGTTCGGTGTGGATAAAAGACGCCTACCTGTCTGCGGCACAGGATTACCTGCACGATGTTCCTACACCGGGAAGTGCCGCTGGATCCAGCCAGGGTCGTCAGCAGAGACTGAGCGGAGAACGAAGGGAATTGTGGAGAAACTACGCTAGCGGATCCCACCCAGACCCTGCACCCAGACGGTCCCATCACCAGTGCCACACACAACAGACCTTCCATCCCCCACCCTGAGACATAAACTACAGGTGGAATCAGCAAAACGTCCTGCTGCAGGTGACAGGCTACTTGGGAGGCAGGAAGGGATATGACAGGATCCCCCCCGCGGGCCCTTCAGGAAAGGTGACAGACTTCAACAATGGCACCTACCTGGTCAGCCTCGCTTTAAATTTTTTTTTAATGTTTTTTATTTGTTTTTGAGAGAGAGAGACAGTGCGAGCCGGGGAGGGTCAGAGAGAGAGGGAGACACAGAATCGGAAGCAGGCTCCAGGCTCTGAGCTGTCAGCACAGAGCCCGACATGGGGCTCGGATCCACAAACCTAGAGATCGTGACGTGAGCTGAAGTTGGACACTCAACCGACTGAGCCCCCCAGGTGCCCCAGCCTCACTTTATTCTGGGAGGGCGGGGTCTCTGCCTCTCCTGTTCATCCACCCCAACAAAGGAGGGTCAGCTCTCTGGAGGGCAAGGAGCCACGGCGAGGACAGGGTGATCTTCGGGGGCCAGTTTGCCAGCAGCAACACCAGGGTCTTCTCTGAGGGTAGCCTGACCCTAAACACAACTGTTCAACCGTGTCAGTGCCTGGATTCTGGGGCCCAAGAAGCACGGGGCCTCCTCCCAGGCCCTCGGAGGGCCTGCCCCATGTGACCGCGAGGGACTTAGCCAAGAAGAACCTTCTACACGAGGTGAGCAAGCCTTCAAACATAATGTGCAGTTAGAAGGTACTTTATTTTTCTATATCAATTACCACAATCCCTTCAACTAACAGTGAGCCCTGGCGCTCTCAAATACCTGTTGGTGATCAGCTTCGTCTTACCAAAGGCCGCAGTGCTAGCACGTGACCTTCCTCATGCAGCTTCTTTTTTGGTCCCTTAGGACTAGAGAGGGCTGGGCCCCGCTGTCGCAAGCCCTAGAGCCCTGCACCGCCCCTCGCTGGTTTCCTGAGATCCAACCCTCTCTTCATCCACCTGGGTCAGCAAGCTTGAGCAGGTCATCGGCCTCCTGCTGGACCTCTAAGCGAACCAGAGGAAACTTCATGTGCAAAGTTACCAAAAGGCATTCACAAAATTTAAAGAAGACCACGTGCCCGGGGGGTTAGTTTGCAAACACGGAGGAGAGAGACAGAGGTGAGGCACCAAGGTGGTCAGGGCCAGCAGTATCGTGAGGAACCTCTCACAAAAGTTTGGATTTTATTTCAAGTAAAATGGAGAGCTATCGAAATGTTCCATGCAGAGAAATACTTTTATTAACATGTATTTTATTAAATTAATACTTATGCATGGTGCAAAAACTCAAATTGAGCTAATTAATAGTATGGACTGTAGTAAACCTCATCAATTTCCACTACACTGTCCCTTCCCCCAGATGCAACTGCTTTGAAATATTTTTATAAATTTTTTAATGTTTATTTATTTTGGAGAGAGATAGACAGGCAGGCAGAGTGTGGGCCGGGGAGGGGCAGAGCGAGAGGGAGACAGAATCGAAGCAGGCTCCAGGCTCCGAGCTGTCAGCACAGAGCCTGGTGTCTCACAAACTGAGATCATGACCTGAGCCAAAGTCATACACTTAATTGGCTGAGCCACCCAGGCACCTCTACTTTGAATTATTTTAAATGCTTTAAACGCTATTTACTGCCATGCTTTCTAAATATTGTGCTTAGGTAGCTTGGTCATCTACACAAATCTCAATTTTCTGAACAAATGAGGGATTTTTTTCTCAGAGAGTAGAAACCTGGAGGCAACGCAGGGCGGACACGGGACCCATGTGGCCTCCAGGACACATCTGAGTCCCTTCTGTTCTGCCTCCTCTCGGCACGTGGCTTCCCCAAGCCTGTCACCCCAGTATCTCAAGATGGATATTCCTCATCTATCATCTCAACTATGTCCCAGGAGAGAAGAGGAAAGACAAAGGCAAAGGCACATTCCATCTAGTACCCAGAGACTTCTGATCATACATCACTGGCCAGAATCACGCAAAAACAACCACCATTACTGACCAGAAAGGCAGGGAGATACAACCTTTTGCTAAGCACGCTGCCACTCGTGGTTCTGTAAATAAGGAGAGAGGAGAAAGGACCCGGATTTGGTCGCTGGCAGCATTATAACACTGCTATTGCTTGACTTCTTCCATTTTCCACTCACTATCCGTTTCCAGGGTTGATAGGAAAAGCTCTTACATCAGATTTGTGCCCCACTTGCCTTCACGACATTCCTCCAACTTAACGACAGTTGATGCCTCAACAACACAGGTTGCAACAGCACAAGTCCACTTCTACGTGGGTTTTCCCCATAAATATATGCGATACTATTTGGAGGTCTGCAACAATTTGAAAACACCGACAGATAAGCCACAAAGCCTAGAGATATAGAAAAATAATGAAGAAAAACGTATGTCATGAGTTCATAAAACATATCTAGATATTAGTCTATTTTATCACTTGCTACCATAAAATATATACAACTATATTATTAAAAGTTAAAATTTAACAAAACTTACACATAAACACTTACAGACCATACGTGGCTTCATAGTTAAAAAGAACTGTAAACAAAGATGCACCATTAAATCCTAACTGTATAAAACTAACTGTAGTACATACTGGCCTCTAATAATAATTTTGTAGCCGCCTCCTGTTGCGATTGCCGTAGGCTCAAGTGTTGTGAGGATCCACTTAAAACGCCCTGTGATGGGAATCCTCTCCGTGTGAGCAGTCTGTCTCCAAAGAGCGATCTCCTAAGGTACTCACATGCTTTTACTGTGCGCAGCGCAATACCATAAACCTTGAATCCCACCCTGGGACTCATACAAAGCGCCACTAGCGATGCTGGAAGCGCTCCCAAGAAGCAGAGAGTAGTCGTGACATTAGAAGGGAAAGTTGAATTGTTTGACACGTACCCTAGACCGACATCTGCAGCTGCGGTGGCCCACCGTTTCGAGATAAATTAATCCAGCATAAGGACCACTGTAAAAAAAAATAGCTCAGAGCCTGGAGCCTGCTTCAGATTCTGTGTGTCTCTCTCTGTCTCTGACCTTCCCCTCCTCGCTCTGTCTCTCTCTCTCTCAAAAAAAAAAAAAAATTTAAAAAAATTAAAAACCAAAAAAAGGCATACCTATCAACTCTAATGGCTCGAGAAAAAATGAAGTCATTGTAAAGTGAAAGGAATGTGAGTGATCTGAAGCTGGAGAATTTAATGCCAGCAAAGGACAGTTTGATAATTTGAGAGAGACGTTTGGCTTTAAAAAGAAATCAGACTAACAGAAGTAGCTTCACCTGACCCAAGGCAGCAGATAATACTGTCTGGAGACAGTATTAAGGACTCACTGAGGAGACAGGGTATCTGCTGGGACACGTTTTTAACATAGATGAAAGGGCTCTCTTCGGGAGGGGGCGGGGGGGGGTACCATAAAGGATATGTGTGAGTGAGCACAGGGATTTAAGACAAGAAGGGACAGGTTAACGCTGTTATTATTTATGCAAATGCAGTTGGGTTTGTGATCAGGATTGCCCTGGTCTCTAAAGCCGCTAACCTCTAAACCTTGAAGGGAAAAGATGAACACCAGAAGTCTTCCGTTGTAGAAGGCCCAGACAATGAAAACTCTTCTGGGTTGTTTCTATTGATCCTTTGTCCCCGAAGTCAGGAAGCACCTCACCAGTGAGAGACTGTCTTTTAAAGTTCTTTTGGTATTGGGCAACGTTCATGGTCATGCAAAACTTTATGAGTTCAACACCAAAATTATCAAAGTGGTCTACCTGCTCCCAAAAACAACATCTCCAATTCAGCCCCTAGATCGGGGAGTGATAAGGACCTTTAAAACTCATGGGGTGCCTGGGGGGCTCAGTCTGTTGAGCATCTGACTTTGGATCAGGTCATGATCTCAGTTTGTGGGTTTGAGCCCCATGTTGGGCTCTGCACTGACAGCTCAGAGCCTGGGGCCTGCTTTGGAATCTGTGTCTCCTTCTCCCTCTGCCCCTCCCCTGCTTGCTCTCTGTCTCTCAAAAATAAATAAATGTAAAAAACAAAACTCATAAAGCTACTCTACAGAAGACTGTCAACACTATGGAAGAAAGCCTGCCAGAGAGAACATCATGAAAGTCTGGAAGGATGACACCATTGAAGATGCCATTGTTGTTTATAGAAAAAACCCTTGAAAGCCACCAAACCCAAAATAATACATTCCTGTTGGAGCGAGCTATGTCCAGATTTTTGCAGGACTTTACCAGATTTAAGATAGAGCCACGCAAGAAAATCCTATCAGAGACTGTGGCTATGGTGGGGTGGGGGGGGATGCATGTATGTGTGTGAAGGGTTTCAAAATAATGGATCTTGGAGAAATTCAAAAGCTGATAGACACCACATCAGAGGAATGAACAGAAGATTTGATGGGGGGGGGGGAGGCTTGATGGAGAAGAGGGTTTCAGAACTGGTGCCAGATGGTGAGGAAGGAGACGTAGAAGAAACAGCCCCAGGAAACAGATTGATACTGGACGTTCTGGAAGAAGGGTTCTGATCATTCAAGACTGCTTACTTCTTTTGTGACATTAACACTTCCAGGACATGGGCATTGAAACTAAAACAAATGGTGGAAGAAGGATGGGTATGAATAGCAATATTTTTAGAGAAACTAAAAGGCAAAAGGTCGGACAGAAAGTGTGATGTATTTCTATAAAGTATTTCCAGATTTCCTTCCACCCCCACCACCTGTTCTGCCTCTGCTCTCCAAGACTGCACGCCCAACCCTTCCTCTTCCTGATCAGCCTACTACATTTGAAAATGATGAGGATGAAGACCTTTATGATGATCTCCTCCCTCTTAATAATCATGTTCATAAAGCAAATAAGTTAATCAACTTATCTGTCGTATATGTGAGTGCCTTTGTGTGAAAATCTGTTAACCATACCCCAAGAACTGTAGATGTTTCTGTGAGGTCATTATCATCGTTGCTAAGTACTCATCATTAGAACCCGTGTGCAAGACTTGCAGGGAAATGAATAGCTTATCTTAAACAGTCATCGAGTGAGTGCTATTTAACATAAAATTACTAATATGTTAGTTTTCTTGCTGTTTTATAACTTTGCTTCCAAAGAATTAAACAGTACAGTATGCCTCCCTCTCATAATGGGAGAAATTGCATTTCAGCCTATCACCTCAGGTATGCGGGTTTTTATAATGTAACAATGCTTCCAGTATTATGGTGGCGACTGTGTCCTAACATCTTTATAACAATTTAGGCTAGGCTACTGTGAAGCAATTGTGTCCAAGTACATTGGGCTACCATACAGCAATCATATTGCTTCCTTTTCATTATCTGTCCATGAATCATTAACATGAAATCATTACAATAATTACACAAAATTGACCATTTTTCACATTATCTTTTCATTTTTGATGTCTAGCATTAGCAACAAATTTCACACCCACAGTGGTTTGTATCAGAGAAGACAATATTGCTTTTGGTGCTGACAGATAATTCATCTTGTAAGCAGACAACATAAACTTATACTATCTACACCATGCAGGATTCTAAATAGATTTTCTCCTTATAATTTTCTTACAAATATTTTCCTCTACCTTCCTTTATTGTAAGAATACTGTATATAATACATTTAACATGCAAAGAATGTGTTAACTGACCATTTATGCTATCAGGAGGCTTCTGGTCCATAGTAGACTAGTAGCTGAGTTTTGGGGAAGTCAAAGGTTTTATGCACATTTTTGACTGTGCATATGGTTGGTACCCCAACCCCTCTGTTGTTCAAGTGTCAGTTGTATACACGAGAGTTTTTAATTGGTAGTGTACACATTGCTAATTAAATTTGCTATCTGTTGAGCCAAGTAGCACATTTTCCTTCCACAGCCTCACTCCAATCACAAATTTTTGGTTTTACCAAAATATCATTTGTTAGTTGACTATGTATTTATCTTTTATTTGATCACATCCTCCATCATATCCTTGAAAATTCTTCCAATTTTATTTTCTAAAATATCACTAACATCAGTCAGGGTTTCAAGTCTATCCTTATCCAGCAGGACCCTTCCCCAGGGCATTTTATCCATCTATTCCAGCCGGCAATGACTGCTTTCTACCTGCTGCACAGGGTCGGACACCTGGAACTCTCCCTCACCTCTCCTGCAGAGCATCTCCTGACCCCTGAGTTCACTGCTCATTTTGATCAAGTATATCTTCCTAAAACCTTATAAAGGGAACATTTTTAATTTTTTTAACTTCTTACCTATTTAAAAATATCTTTATTCTACCTTGGTACTTGTTGAATAGTTTGGCTGAGTTTAGAATTCTGGGTTGATAATGATTTTCCTTCATTTTTCTCTAACTACAGAGAAATTTCAGTGTTTTGATTCACAAAAATGGCTGTTATCTGTTTCTCTCCTCTTCTCATCTGTTCAAATCATCTCTTTATCCTGATGTTATGATTGTATGGCTTGAGGTGAACAGGAGTCAAGGCTTTTTCATTCATTGGCTGGACACAGCACCGATCCTTTCAAACTAGAGGCTAGGGTTCTTAAATTCAGAAATATTATAGTATTATTTCTTTTATAACTGCCTGTCATTTCATCTCTTCTCCCCTTCTGGACCAGTCCGATATTAGATCTCCTGGATTTACCTTCAAATTTCTTAACTTTTATATATTTTTTAACAATAGTACATTTTTGCTATATTTTCTGCAAGTTTTCTCAATCCTGTCTTTCGGCATTTCTGTTTCTCAGTCACCATTGTTTCTTTTCATTTTAAAGTTCCTACTTGTTCTTTGAATACACTTTAACAGCACCCCATTGTTTCCTGGGTGCAATATTTTCTTATACTATGAGGATATTCAGATTATTATGTTGTTGCTGTTTGATTTTATTCCTTTCATCTGTGTAATTACTGATCTTTCATGTAGGATGGAGTTCATCAAATGTCTAACATCCTTGACATGTCTGCTTAGATCTGTTCATTATGCCCTAAAAAGCCACTTGGCTGCTCTACATGCCTGGATGGGGCTAGTCAGCAGGGCAAACTCACCGTGCAGGGATAAGATGACAAGCAAGGAAAGCCCTGTAATATTGAATTTGGTGATGATTTCTTGGGTATGACACCAAAACCAAAAAAAGCAAAAATAGATAAAAATGACTACATTAAATTTCAAAACTGGGGCTCCTGGGCAGCTCAGCTGGTTAAGCATCTGACTTGATTTTGGCTCACAACTGTGAGATCAAGTCCCACACTGGGCTCCCTGCTGAGCACACAGCCTGCTTAAGATTCCCTCTCTTCCGCGCTCTCTGCCCCTCCTTCACTCATGCTCTCTCTCAAAATTAATAAACATTTTTTTAAATTTTAAAACTTGTGTTCATCGAAGACACAGTGAATAGGGTGAAAAGACAACCTGTGGAATGAGACAGAATTATTACAGATCATGTATCTGATAAGGAGCTGATACCCAGAATACATAAAGAATTCCTACAACTCAACAATAACAAAAATCCAAATAACCTGATTTTAAAATAGGCAAAGGACTCCAAAAGACGTTTCTCCAAAGAAGATACACAGAAATCAACAAGCATAAGAAGGATGCTCAGTATCATTAATCATTAGAGAAATGTAAATCAAAACCACAAAGATACTATCTCATACCCATTATGATGGATGTTATTAAAAAAAAAAACACACAAAATAACCAGTGTTCACCAAGATGTGGAGAAGTTAGAACCCTTGTGCACTATTGGTGAAAATGTAAAATCATGTAGCCATTACGGAAAACAGTATGGCAGTTCCTAAAAATAAAAACAGAATTACCATATGACGTAACAATACCTCTTCTAGGTTTAAATCCAAAAGAATTGACAGCAAGGTCTCAAAGAAATATTTGCATACCCACAGTCATAGCATTATTCACAACAGCCAAGAGATGAAAGCAATCCCAAAGTCTGGGGACAGATGAATGAATAAGCAAAATGTCTGTCCAGTGGGGTGTTAGTCACTCTTAAAAAGGAAGGAAATTCTGACACGTTCTGGCACAAGGATGAAACTTCGGGACAGAATGCTAAGTAAAATAAGCTCATCATAAAAAGACAAATGCCTCCAGATTTCATTTATAGGAGGTATCTAGAGTAGTCAAACTCATCTAAATAGAAAGTGAAATGGTGATTGCCAGGGGAAAAGGGGAATGAGGAGTTATCATTTAAAGTACACAGAGTTTCAGTTTTGAAAGATGAAAAATATCTGGAAATTGGTTGCACAACAATGTGAATGTACTTAATGGAACTGAACTGCACGCTTAAAAATGGCTAAAATGGTAAATTTTATGTTATGTGTATTTCATCACAATTTTTTAAAAGAACGTGCCTTTTTTCTCCTAATATGGTACATAAATATAATCCAAAACTGCATCTGTTGCAAATACTTAGAAATTCTAGGTGATTTATAACAAACGCCTTTTTTAAATGCATAGAAACTCTCACAAAGTCCCATGGAATTTCATACCGTATATAACCTGACAATTCCCAAATTTATAGGTATAATGTAGGCAATTTCCTCTGAATTCTTCCAGACTGATACATTCAACTGCCAATCAACATCTCAACTTGAACAGCAAAGCATACATCTCAAGCTTAAGATCTAAGTGTCCAAAACCAAATTCTTTCTTTTCCTCCACAAACCTCTTCTATCCTGTCTTCCTCATCCTAATAAACAGCAATGTATCTCTTGCCATTGCCCAGGTCTGAAAACCTGGAAGTCTCTCACAAATGCTCCACATTAATGCCCTCATCAAATCCTATTTTCTTCACCTTCAAACTATATCCAGAATTTGCTGACTTTTCTCCACCTTTCTTGTAACCACATGAACACCATCATCAGCTCTTGCCTCCCCTACTGCAATGGCATTCAATTTTGTCTCCTTGTTTCCAGTCTTGGGCCCTATAGTCTATTTTTCAAACGCATTCAGAAAAATCCATTTAAAATATAAATTGGGCCACGTTCTTACATGTCATCCCCTTGCTCAAAACCCTCCAATGAGTTTCCATCTCGCTCAGAGTATGAGCAAAAGATCTTATTCTAATTCACGAGGTTCTGCATGGTCTCGCCTCTCATGACCTCTCTGGCTTCATAGCCTACCACTTTGCTCCTACTCACTCCTTCCAGTCTTCCTAGCTTTCTCGGCTTTAACTCAAACAGGATACAAGGTATGGAACCTGAAATCCCTGCAGATGCCTAAATTTCCAAAGGGCCACTCTCAGAGCAAGGGTATACTGGAAAAAATACACCTATTGATAGTGAAAGATGGCAAAGAACCTTCTTAGTTTTGTCCTAACCTCTCATAAGGAAGGCAAAATCTCCGACTGAGAATTAGCAAGCCCAGTCCTGACTTGAGAAAGAAATTCTAGTCTATACCACCTGTTCAATTCTGGAAACCCCAATCCAATAACTCGGAAAGTAAGTAAGCAAGGTGGGAATAACTCCCTCGGGTAACTTAACAGAAACAAATGCAGACTCTTTCTGAATCCAATCACTCAAAACAAACCACTTAGGATTCTCAGAGGTAAGTCCCACTAATCATAACATCACAGTCCAGAATCACACACGAAAACCATCTTACATAAGCAAGAATAGGAAGGTATCAAGCAATTAGACCTCCAGGGCCCTCAGATGAGAGTCTTCATCATTAAAGAATATAATTATTTAAAATTACTAAAGGAAGGGGGGTGGGGCTTGGAAAGGTGGAAAAAGGACCCTGAGCTCACTCAGTCCCACATTATCAACTAGATATCATCCGTCAATAAACTGGTGAGCAACCCAAAGACTGGCAGAACAAACTCAACAACTAAATACAGAGAAGAAACTGCATCTGAAAGGTTAGGAAGGTCAGAAAGACGCAGGGAGGCGGTCCAGAGGAGTGAGGGTGCTGTGCACAAAGGAGGAGAAGCGGCGCTTGCACCGGGGAGCTCACACCGGGAAGACCGATCCCCGTAACGTGTGGCTTTAAACACCAGAGGGGACGAATTCAGTGAGTTTGTAAAACCAGCGGGACTTGGAGCCTGGAACTTTAAAGAGCTGACTCAGCACTGAGCGCACCAAGGGGCAAATGGGAGACAGATCTGTTCGTATTGACTGTGGAGAGTGTTGGGGGACCGCTCCAAAACAGAGGGGCTGCATTCCCCCCACCCCATCCCCATCATGAACCCAGAGGCACCTGTGGGAGGCAAGGCTGCAGACGCACTTGCTACCTAACCTGCTAGCGGTGCGCCACCCCGCAAGTCCTGCTGAGGCCCCACCCACCCCAAGCCTGCGGGCCGCGGCCTGGGCTCGGGGCCCATTTTGTTACAGCCCGGCCTGCACCAGGCACCTGGCTCCACCGTGCTCCCCCAGGCACGGCTGCATGCTGCAGACAGCTGTGCGCCCCCAGACGCCATGGTAAGCTGGGCCCAGCCACCAAGTGCACTGTGGCCACCACACAGCACACTCAGCCACCATTCCAGGCCCTACCGCTGCACCGTATCTAATGTGTGCCCCCCGTCGGGTGCCGCGCTCAGCCTCTCACCCCAGCTGCCCCGGCGCACAGTCCCCAGCTGCTGCAGTGCTGCAGAGAATTCAGCTAGGACTAGAGGCCCGGTGCAAACTTTGCGAATACTATCTCCCTACTCCCAAGTTCCCGGCAGGCACGCACCGTCAGAGCTGGCCTACTGGGGTCCCACTACCACAGAGAGCAGGCACAGCGCACAAGGAGAGGGTCAGTGCGCATGAGCACGCCAAAAGGAGGCGTGACTCACACACCACAGCAGGGTACAAGCAACACGCATAGAATCGTCTCCTGAAGTGCCAGTTCCTGGTGAACAGGGGACCCCGCACTGCAGGGCACCCCCATTCCTCTTCTTCATAAAGTCACTGCTCTCAAGAGCAGAAGACACAGATGACTTTCTTAACGCAGAAACAGACACAGAGAAGCAAAGAAATTTTTAAATGAGGGGACAGAGAAATCCCAAATGAAAGAAAAGGACAAGGCCACAGCCAGAGATCTAAGGGACAGAGAATTTAATGCAATGATCCTGAGGATACACACTGGACGTGAGAAGAGAGTGGAGGCGTGAGTGAGTCCTTAACACAGAGACAAGGAATAACACAGAGATAAGGAACAACACGGCTGAAATAAAGGACATAATAAATGGGAAACACACTTGATGGAATCCACAGCAAAATGAAAGAAACAGAGGAAAAAAGGGTGACCTAGAAGACAGAGTAATCAGAAGTAATGAAGCTGAAAAAAGAGAAAAGAATTCTGTAAATGAAAACTGACTGAGGGAACTCAGTGACTCCATCAAACACAGTAACATTTGTATTGCTGAAGCCCCAGCAGAAGGAGAGAGAGCAAGAGAGGCAGAAAGTCTATTTGAAGAAATAATAGAAGAAGTAATAACAGTTTCCTAATCCAGAAACAGATATCCACTCTCTAAATTGCTTACACGATGCTCCACCCCTTGTGCTGGGCCTGCCTCAGCCCCTCTGCTGGGGGCCCCTCCCCCAGAACACCACTGCAAACCTGCCGGCATGGAGTCTCCTGACCTGCGGAGGGTGTGCATGTAAAACTGCATGCCTGCTCCTAGGCACTTAACAGAGTAGCCCTGGCTGGTCCTGGTCTACACAGAGCCCGTGCCTGTGGAAGAGGACGGTGAGCACAACTTGCTGCACCACACCCACACCCACACCCACACCACACGCTTTATGAAGCAGCCCCAGCCAACCTGGTCTCAGTGGCTGTGTCCCCGATGGAAAAGAACCAGCACCACCTTGTTAAAAGTGCACACTGCCCACTGCTTTCAAGGCCAAGAGATGTGGCTGACGTTCCTAAGACAAAGGAAGATGCAGAGATTTAGGCAAAATGAGGACGCAGAGAAATATGTCCCAGATGAAAGAACAAACAAAAAATCACAGAAAGACCGAAGCAAACAGAGATAAGTAATACACCTAACAGAGAATTTAAAGTAATGATCACAAAGATACCCGCTGGACTTGAGAAAAGAGTGGAGGACAGCAGTGAGACCCTTAACACAAAGATACAAAGGAACTAACCAGATGAGGAACACAATAACTGAAATTAAAAATACAGTTGATGAAATAAACAGCAGGCTAGAGGAAACAGAGGAATAAATTAATGACCTTGAAGACAAAGTAATGGAAAGTAATCAAGCTGAACAAGAAAAAGTATTCAAAATGAGAAGAGGCTTAGGGAACTCACTGACTCCATGAAGCATAATAATATTTGCATTATAGGAATCCCAGAAGAGAGAGAGAGAGAGAGAGAGAGAGAGAGAGAGAGAGAGAGAGAGAGAGAGAGAAAAGGGGGCAGAAATTTTATTTAGTAAACAATAGCTGAAAATTTCCTAGAAGTGGGGAGGGAAACAGATATCCAAAAGGCACAGGGAACCCCCTCAAAAATCAACCCAAGGAAATCCCCACCAAGACACATAATAACTGAAATGAAAGAAAGCAGTAATAAAGAAAAATTTTTCAAGAAGCAAGAGAAAAAAAAAGTTATGTATAAAGCAATCCCTATAGGACTATCTGTGAATTTTTCAACAGAAACTTTGCAGGCAAGAAGGGAGTGGCATAATACACTCAAAGTGGGGGTACCTGGTGGCTCAGGCAGTTAAACAGCCAACTCTTGATTTCAGCTCAGGTCATGAGCTCACAGTTCATGAGTTTGAGTCCCACACGCTCTCTGAGCTGACAGCACAGAGCCTACCTAGGATTCTCTCTCTCTGCCTCTCTCTCTACCTGTCTCTCAAAAATAAAATAAACTTTATAAAAAATACATATTATATTATATTATATGTATTCAAAGTGATGAAAGGCAAAAATCTGCAACCAATAATACTTTATCCAAGAAAGCTATCATTCAAAATGGGAGGAGAGATGGTTTCTCAGATAAATACAGCTAAGGAAGTTCATCTCCACCAGTCCATCCCTATAAGAAATGTAAAGGGGACACCTTGAGTGGAAAGGAAACACCATAAGTGAGAATATGAAAAGTGAAAACCACAAAAGCATTAAAAATAAGTGTATCTGTAAAACTCAGTTAAGAGATTCACAAAATAGAAGGATGAAAAGATGGCACCATATACCTAAAACATGGCAGGGGTGGGTAGGAAGGAGTAAAGAACGGGTTCACATTTAAGTGACCGTCAACTTCACTTAGACGGCTACATGCATTAGATATTGTATACAAACCTAATACTGACCACAAATCAAAACCAGTAACAGATATGAAGAGAATAAATAGAAAGGAATCCAAGTTTATCACTAAAAAAAGTCAGCAAACCATGAAAGCAAGATCAGAGAAAAACTACAAAAGTAACCACAAAACAAGTAACAAAATGCAACACACACATATTTGCCAATAATTACTCTGAATGTAATTTAGTAAATGCTACTCTGTAGCATTTAGTAAAATGCTCCAACCAAAAGAAATAAAGTGACAGAGTGGATGAAAAAAAAAAAAGACCTCTCTACGGGGTGGCTGGTGGCTCAGTCAGTTAAGTGCCCAACTCTTGATTTTGGCTCAGGTCATGACCTCACAGTGAGTTCAAGCACTGCGTCAGGCTCCATGCCAACAGCGTGGAGCATGTTTGAGGTTCTCTCTCCTCTTCTCAAATAAATAAACTTAAAAAAAAGAAAAAGAAAAAAGAAGACCCACCCATATGCTGCCTACAAGAAACTCATTTTAGACAAAAGGCACTTGCAGATTGTGAGTGAGGGGATAGAGAAACATTTATTATACATCAGGATGTCAAAAGAAGCCGGGGTATCCATACTTACAGCACACAAAAGAGACTTTGAAACGAAGACTGTAACAAGAGACAAAGAAGGACATTATATTATTATATAATAATAAAGGGAACAAGCCAACAAGAAAATGTAACAATTATAAATATTAATGCATCCAACATGAGAGCACCCAAATACATAAAACAGTTAATGACAAACGTAAAGGACATAGCCCAAAGTAATACAGTGACAGGAAGGGACTTTAACACCCACTTAAATCAATGGACAAATAATCGAAACAAAAATTCAACAATGAAACAGTGGCTTTGAATGACCCGCTGGAACAGATGGATTTGACAGATGTGTTCAGGACATTCTATCCTAAAACAGCAGAAGACACATTCTCTTCCGGTGCACAGGGAATGTGTTCCACAAGAGGTCACATATTAGGCCACAAAACAAGTCTCAGCGAATTCAAAAAGATCAAAGTTACACCATGCATCCTTCTGACCACAATGCTGTGAAACTAGAAATCAACCACAAGAAAAAAATCTGGAGAGATAACAAATACATGGAGACTAATAAAGAGGCTACTAAACAGTGAGTGGGCCAACCAAGAAATCAAAGAAGGAATAAAATATTACATGGAAACAAATAAAAATGAAAACACAGTAGTACAAGGTTTGAGATGCAGCAAACATGTTTTGAAGAAGAAAATTTATAGCAATAATGGCTTACCACAAGAAGCAAGAAAAATCTCAAATAAACCTAACTATACACCTAAAGGAGCCAGAAAAAGAACAAAACCCAAAACCAGCAGAAGGAAGGAGACAATAAAGATTAAAGCAGAAATAAATGAGATAGAAATTTGAAAAGCAATAGAGGGGCGCCTGGGTGGCTCAGTCAGTTAAGCGTCCAGCTTCAGCTCAGGTCATGATCGTGTGGTTCATGGGTTCGAGCCCCGCATCAGGCTCTGTGCTGACAGCTCAGAGCCTGGAGCCTGTTTGAAATTCTGTGTCTCCCTCTCTCTCTGACCCTCCCCTGCTCGCACTGTCTCTCTCTGTCTCTCAAAAATAAATTTAAAAAATAAAATAAAATAAAAACATAAAAAAATACAACAGATCAATGAAACCAGGAGCTCATTCTTTAAAAGATAAATAAAATTGATAAATCTCTAGCCAGACTCATCAAAAAGAGTGAGACAGAGAGAAGACTCAAACAAAATTCACAAACGAAGGAGGAGAAGTAACAACCAATACCACAGAAATACAAGTTTAAGAGAATATTATGAAAAACTATATGGCAACAAATTGGACAACATAGAATGAATACATTTCTAGAAATACATCACCTACTAAAACTAAAGAAAAAAGAAATATAGAATTTAAGCAGACTAATTACCAGCAAGGAAATTGAATCCAAAAAAAAAAAAAATCTTCCAACAAACAGAAGTCCAGGGTCAGAGAGGTCCACAGGGTAATTACACCAAACATTTAAAGAAGACTTAATACCAATTCTCCTCAAACCATTCCAAAAGCAGAAAAGGAAGAAAGTCTTCCAAATTCATTTTATGAGCCTATCATTATCCTGATACCAAAACCACATAAAGACACTGAACAAGAGAACTATAGGCCGACATTTCTGATGTACGTGGATGCAAAAATCCTCAACAAAATACTAGCAACCCAGTTTCAACAATACATTAAAAATCATTCATCACCATCAGTGGGATTTATTCCTGGGATGCAACTGTGTTTCAATATTCACAAATCAATCAACACGATACATCAATCACATCAATAAAAGAAAGGATAAGAATCATATGATCATTTCGACAGACACAGAAAAACCATTTGACAAAATAAAACAGCCATTCGTTAAACAAAATCTGCAACAAAGTAGGTTTTGAGGGAATATACCTCAACATAATAAAGGCCTTATGTGAATATTTGAAAACCCCAGAGAAAACATCATACTCAATGGGGAAAAATAAGAGCTCTTCTCCTAAGGTCAGAAACAAGACAAGGATTTTATTCAACATAGTACTGGAAGTCCTGGCCACTGCAATCAGACAACAGAAAGAAAGAAAAGGCATCCAAGCTGGTAAGGAAGAAGTAAAACTTCCACTATTTGCAAATGACGTGATACTCTATATAGAAAACCTGAAAGACTCCACCAAGAAACTATTAGAACTGATAAATGAATTCAGTAAAATCAGATTTAAAGATCAATCTCCAGAAATACGTTACATTTCTGTACACCAATAATGAAGCAGTAGAAAGGGAAATTAAGAAAGCAATCCCATCTACAATTGCACCAACATAATAAAATACCTAGAAATAAATTTAACCAAAGAGGGAAAAATCTGTACTCTAAAAACTATAAAACACTGATGAAAGGAATTGAAGATGACACCAAAAAATGGAAAAACATTCCATGCTCATGGATTAGAAGAACAAATATTGTAAATATGTCTATACTCCCCAAAGCAATCCACACATTTAAAGTAACACTTATCAAAATACCAACAGCATTTTTCACAGAACTAGAACAAACCATCCTAAAACCTGTATGGAACCACAAAAGACCCCAAAGAGCCAAAGCAATGCTGAGAAAGAAAAACAAAACTACAAATATCACAATCCGAGATATCAAGATGTACTACAAAGCTGTATAATCAAAACAGTATGGTACTGACACAAAAAAACAGGCACATGGGTCAGTGGAACAGAACAGAAAACCCACAACAAACCCAGAATTATGTGGCCAATTAATCTTTGACAAAGAAGGAAAGAATATGCAATGAGAAAAAGACAGTCTTCAATGAATGGTGTTGGGAAAAGCTGGACAGCAACGCGCAAGAATGAAACTGCTCTGGTCTTCATCACAAATAAAAATAAACTCAGAACAAAGACCTAAATGTGAGACCTGAAATTGTAAAAATCCTAGGAAAGAGCATAGGCAATAATTTCTCTGAATTGTCCATAGCAACATTTTCCTAGGTAGGTCCCCGGAGGCAAGGGAAACAAAAGCAAAAATAAACTACTGGGACTTCGTCAAAATAAAACACTTCCGCACAGCGAAGGACACAATCCACAAAACCAGACCTGAATGGGACAAAAGGGCTGCGCGCGGTCAGGTTTGGATTCTGCGTCTCCCTCTTTCTCTGCCCCTGCCTCGCTCGCTCGCTCTCATCCTCTCTCTCTCTTAAAAATAAATTTAGAAAATTTAAAAATAAACATTTTTTAACTATAAAAATTAAAACACTGAGGGAAAGAAGTTAGACAAAAAAGACCACATACAGTGTGATTTCATCTATATGAAGTTCAAGAATCAACTACATAATTGACGGGCTCTGTGCTGACAGCTCAGAGCCTGCAGCCTGCTTCAGATTCTGTGTGTCCCCCTCTCTCTGCCCCTCCTCCACTCTTGTGCTACATTTCTCTCTCTTTCAAAAATAAATATTAAAAAAAAAAAAGAAAACATAGTTGTGGGTGCCGGGGGTGGGCTGGGAGCAGAGACTTACTGGAAGGGAGCATGAGGAAACTCAGAGGATGGAGAGGCCCATGTTTGGCTTGGCTTGTTGGTTACACAGATTTGTCAAAAACCCTTCAAACTGTACAGTTAAGGTGTGTGCATTTTATTGTTTGTAAATTATACTCAATTTTTTACAAAAGCTAAAAGCAATGCAATCACATTAAACCTATAACACAATCTGCAAGTCAAAATTGATACGATGAAGGCAGCTCTATTCAGAACTCTCACAGCGAACATAATTATTTTTAAACATAAAAATAAAATAATTTGAAAAAAAAAGTAAAAAAGGAAAGAAGCCTATAGGTTGAGGAGAAATAAACTGACAAAATCAAACATTATTTGAAAATAAAAAATAGATAAAAATAAATCCTAGAGCTAATTTCTTTGAAAATATCAATGAAATGGAAAAGCATATAGCAGTTTTACATAGAAAACACATTCACGTCATTAAAAGTGAGAAACAGACTTTATTCACAGATATAGAAGTACTTTATAATGGTATAAGAAATTTTAATGCACCACTCTAAGCTACAAATTCTGAAAATGCAGATGAAACACTCAATTTTCTAAGAACACATAAACTTCCAGAAATGACTTGAGAAAGTGGTCCAGCTGGGTACCAATAACCATGGAAGAAATAAAACATTTGCCTAGGGAATAACTCTAAATGCTGTACCATATCTAAACAATTTAACTAGTGAATTCTAGCAGAGCTTCAAGGAAAGATATTTCACATGTAATTTAAACTGCTCAGAAAAAGATGGCATGTTTCCCAATTATTTTCCCAAAGCAGCAAGCCTCTAACTTCCAGTCCAACAAATACAGCACAAAAAAGGAAATCACAGATTCATTCCCTATTGACATAAGTAACATACTAATCCAGTAGCCTGTTAAATATACCCATTAATTAGCCACTTCAATACCTCAGAATTGTGAAAGGTAATTATTTTAATAAACGCAAAGATTAGAAATAATGAAAATCAGCGCACTATTAAATACAGAAGCTTCCTGATGATAGAAGAAAACCTCCTTAATCTATTAGAGAACAATTACATATACATACCCAATATATAGTTGTTAATGAAATGCTAGAGCCCATTTATGTTAAATTCAACAAGAGCAGTGTGCTTACTGTCTGGCACTTTTCTGGAAATTCTAGCCAGTTCAATAAAGGACAGGAGAATTTGTTTAACTGGTAACTTTTAGAAGAATGGGGACAAGTTTCAGAGGATGCTTTTCTAAATAGAAAACCCAAGTCAATTAAATGAACACTACTAGTAGAGGTAAGGTAACTACTTTAGAAATATATAAAACCCACCATTTTTTTTCTATATACAAGTAATCAGTTGAGAAATTTAAAAGAGGGGCACCTGGGTGGCTTAGTCAGTTAAGTGTCCGACTTCAGCTCAGGTTATGATCTCACAGTCCATGGGTTCGAGCCCCATGTCAGGCTCTGGACTGACACCTCAGCGCCTGGAGCCTGCTTCAGATTCTGTGTCTCCCTCTCTCTCTGCCCCTCTGTTTCAGTCTCTCAAAATAAAGACATTTAAAAAAATTTTTTAAAGAAATTTAAAAGAAAAAAGAGCACCCCATTTTTAAGATTTTTTTAATGTCTTTATTATTTTTGAGAGACAGAGACAAAGAGCAAGGAGGGGAGGGTCAGAGAGAGAGGGAGACACAGTATCTGAAGCAGGCTGCAGGCTCTGAGCTAGCTGTCAGCACAGAGCCCAACGTGGGACTCGAACCCACGAACCGTAAGATCATGACCTGAGCCAAAGTCGATCGCTTAACCGACTGAGCCACCCAGGCGCCCCAAGAGCACCCCATTTTAAACAACCAGAAACAAAATGTCTAGGAAACATCTTAAGAAATGTGAAACAACTTATATGAAAGCTATCTAAGCTTTACTAAGGACCAGAAAAGAAAACCTCTTTATTAGAAGGTTTAATATCAGAAATACGTTAATGAAAATACCACCAAAATGTTTAAGAAGTTAACACAATAATTCCAATGTTCATTTCAAAGAAAAAACAAGTGATAACTGGCATAAATTATTTTAAAACATGAGTAATAAGTTAATAATAAAAGATGTAGAATATTTGTCAAATATTAAAATGTACTTTAAAGATACAGAAATTAGAGTAAGAGTATTGCAACTCGGAATAGATAGAAAAAGAACCAATTACATAAAACCATTTTCTGTAGACAAAAATGCCATCTGGAATCAAAACAACTCTCTGGAGGAGGAGGAGGAGCTAATTCCATTTAACAGAGAAGGAAACAGGATCACATAGAATAACTCGCTCTATGTCATCCAGTTAGCATCCAGCTGGAAAACGTTATTAACAGTGATTATTTCTTGGAGATGGGATTACAAACAATTATTTTTCTCCTTTGTGATGATCCCTTTCTATAACAAATAGAAATAATAAGGATAATATTTGAAATAGTAAACGGATGCAAACTTCATTTCCCATATGTTGTGTTATTTTTATCTAATCAACAGTATTCATCACTTCGGGGGAAAAAAAGTATTGCTCAGTTTTCATCTTCAAATCAGAATTCTAGCACACAGAAACAGGAAACTTGAAAGCTAGGTTTATTTGGTTGTTTGTTTTGGTTTTTGAGAGGACAATACATTCGAAAGGATATTTAATGCCCTTCATAGATCAAGAGAGTTAAGTCTAGTCCACTTAATCAGAGTTTTACAAAATCCTTAGGGTAGGCAAGGAAGAAGACAGGGACTCCCAACATACAAAGAGGAAAAGAGTAGCGCCTGTTAGCCAGTGGGAGAAGCAGCTGGGCGAGGGACGGGAGAGAAGGCAGCAAAGTCCTGGATTCTGCCCCTACCACTCCCACAGTCAGACCCCGGGGAAGGTACGATGAAACTAGTTTGAGACAGTTTGAGATCATACCAATGGGGAGACTTGGATTTCACTTTCCATCTGGAACTTTGATAAAAACATGGCTTGCAGGTGTTCTGCCGATGTTCAATAGAGTGAAAACAGTGACATACGTAAGCCACACCAAGGGACAGGGGAGGGCAGAGGGGAACAATGATACTGGGTCACATACGGTGGTCAACATTAGTAAGATTCAAATGGGAGCGCAGTCACCGGTGGGACATGAGAGGGAACTTCCCCAACAGCCACCATCATGCCTTTCCCTTGACTGGAAAACAGGCAAGGAAGCAACAGATGCTAGGGAGAAGGTGGCATGAATCACACATCAATCAGAACGGTAGGGACCAGCAGAGAAAGCTTTTTCTTAGGATAGAAAGTCTCCTGCTACCAGGAGGTCATATAACTATCTCTCTCTGCCTGGAGAGAAACTAGAGAAAGAGAAGAAGAAAAGGAGAGTGATCAAGAGGAACAGGACAAGAAGAAGAATCCTCCAACACCGTCCATTTAACAAAGTAAGAAATGGGGAAAAAATCTGAATGACACCATTTTAAACTGGGAAAGACGTTGACTGGTGATGGGAAATTTGACATCCCACCGGGGCAATATTAAGTCAGTCTTAGAAAAATTAGAAAGCTACATTGTTTTGCATATCTGATTTTTAGTTTATTGATTTTGCCCAGTTGTTCCAGATGGCATTTTTATCTACAGAAAATGGTTTTATGTAATTGGTTCTTTTTCTATCTATTCCTGGTTGCAATACTCTTACTCTAATTTCTGTATCTTTATAGTACATTTTAATATTTGACAAATATTTTGCATCTTTTGTTAGTTTTTCCTAGGAAGACCTATCATGTGTTTGCCACTTATGGTCTGCCAAACACCGTGCTAAATGTTTTACAGTCATATCATATTCCATACAACAATCAAAAGAGATAGGGGACACCCTAATCCTTGGACCACAGAAGAGCAAATAGCAAGAAAGATCAAATAAATTCTGCCAAGATTAGACAGCAACTAGGAGAGAAGGCAAAGATCTGAAAGCAATGCCAGAGTCTCTCCTCCTAAACACTAGGTAACACTCCCTGTGTGCTAACATCCGCTCCCTCTTCAGAGGTTAAAAGGAGGAGGTAGCTGACTAACCCGACGGCAAGCGGCAGAGGTGGGGTTTGAACCGAGGCAGTCTGCTCAAGATACGCCAGCTTCTCTTTCTTGAACATTTTTAAATATCTTAACAAATCTACGTATTGAAATGTCAGACCTTACTGTTGCTTTCATAACTGTAGGGAACACAGAGAATATGCCAACTAGATTAGGATAGTGAGAAGTGAAAAAATAAAAAGATAACAGAATAAAGTTTTATAAATGAAAGAAAGACAAGTTGTAGAAGAGAGTAAAGTTGTTGGTAGCCGAGCGCTGGGAACAGTGAGAGGAGCCGAGTCATTGTAACCGAGCAACGTGGGATTACAGCTAAACCCCCGGGATGACGGCGTGTGACCCAGGGAGCTCGTACGGAGCCCGAGAAATAATACCGAGAAACCCTTTGTGCACTTTACAAGCTCCGATCTCGTAAGAAAACCATACTCTTCCTGGAAAAAACCTGAATAAATGACATACGTGAAGAGTGGTGTGGGACAACCAAAGTCCTGGTGCGTTCATATTTAAGATAAAGTGGTGGAAAGCATGGGAGTGACAGATTGGACAATGTGACAGGGTTTGGCCTGTGTTATGAAGGGAAGGTAGTCGTGCCCCATCTTAGTAGTCGTGGATACATTAGCTAAGGTACCTTCCGCCTGCTTTAATAACAAAGATTCGTAACTAAAGGAACATATTTTTTTAAGCAGGTAAGCGACAAGGGAGAAAGAAAATATATAAATATTCAAAATATAGCTAAGAGTAAAGAATCCTCCAAAACTCAAGTCATCAAGACAGGTGGATTCCTTTGCTCGTAAAGAGATTTCCTGGGAGTTACTTCCTGAGCCCTTTTATAAAGACTTAGGTAAAATGTGGATTTCACAGGCAGCTTGAGTTGCTTAACTCACTTTGGTAAGACACAATTGTGACACGGCCAGTGTCTTGAGTGTCCTCCAGGTCAGTGAGTCACTGTGTTTCAGAGCTAAAGGGTGCATGCACTCTTAACCTCGGTCAAGGGTGAAGAGCCTTTATACTAGTGTCTTTCATATTTGAATTTACACTGCGCTGTGGGCTACTTAAGAACAGGAAATCTTTCTTTCATCTCTGTATCCCCTGAGCCTCGCACAGGTATGGTGGAGGCATTGATAAATGGGGGAGGAAAAGGCAGGCATGCAATGACCACTTGGGAAGAAGCACAAACTGAGAGATTCTTTAATGTGTTTTTTTCAGCTGAAACCTATGTATTAATATTCTTAACTCAGTAAACCTGTGCCACATCCTCCAAATGCCAAGGTTGGAGAAAAATATGGCTAATTCATCTGATACTTGCAAGCATATAGGAAGGGCTATAACGAAAACAATGATGCTGAATATGCTATGGGGGGTGTTAGATTGATCAGAAAATTAAAAAGTGAAAGAAAAATGGAGGTAAGTCCTCCACCCCCACAGGTTATTCTTTGGAAGATAGATAAATTTCAGAAGTTTGCAAACAGATTGGATTTAAAGCCATCAATGACCATTTGAAAGGAAAATTCTATACCAGTGGATCTACTGTTTCCCGAAGGTTTTAAAAGTACAGGTCTTCCTTGACGTATGCTGGGTTTATTGGGACAATTGCTTTTTAAAAAATTTTTTTAATGTTTTTAATTTATTTTTGAGAGACCAGTGCGAGCAGGGGGGTGGGGTCAGAAAGAGAGGGAGACACAGAATCCAAAACAGCTCCAGGCTCTGAGCTGTCAGCACAGAGTCCTACACAGGGCTCGAACCCACGAACCGTGAGATCATGACCTGACCCGAAGCCAGACACTTAACCGACTGAGCCACCCAGGCGCCCCAAGGGGCAATTTCTTAAGTCAAAAATGCATTTAATACACCTAACCTACAGAATATCATAACTTAGCCTAGGCCACCTTGAAGGTACTCAGAACATTTAACATTTTGCATATACTTGGGCCAAACCAGCAAAGCCTATTTTATAATAAAGTGTTGAATATCTCATGTAACTGATTGGTTACTGTAATGAAAGTGAAAAACAAAATGGTTGTATGGATAGAGAATGTTTCTATCCATTGTTTTCCCTCATGACCGCACGGTGACAAGGAGCTCCCTGGCACCGCCCAGCATCACAAGAGAAACATCAAAATTAAAAATTCAAAGTATGGTTTCTACCAAATGTGTGTTGCTTTCACACCGTTGTAAAGTCAAAATAACAAAAGGTTAACCATCATTTTATGTTCAACTTAAAAATTTTTTTTAATTTATTTTTAACATTTATTTATTTTTAGAGACAGAGAGAGACAGATCATGAGGAGAGGAGGGTCAGAGAGAGAGGGAGACACAGAATCTGAAGACAGGCTCCAGGCTCTGAGCTGTCTGCACAGAGCCCAACGTGGGGCTCGAACCCACGGACCGCGAGATCATGACCTGAGCCGAAGTCGGACGCCCAACCGACTGAGCCACCCAGGTGCCCCTCAATTAAAAAAAAAATGTTTAACGTATATTTATTTTTGAGAGAGACAGAGCACAATTGGGGGAGGGCAGAGAGGGAGACACAGAATCTGAAGCAGGCTTCAGGCTCTGAGCTCTCAGCATCGAGCCCGATGTAGGGCTCAAACCCACAAGCAATGACATTAGACCTGAGCTGAAGTTGGACGCTCAACCACCTGAGCCACCCAGGTGCCCCTAAACCATCATTTTAAATTTCAATCTTAGGGGACATGCGTGGCTGGCTCAGTCAGTGGAGCATGCAACTACTGATCTTAGGATTTTTAATTTCTTTAAATGTACTTCCTATGCTTTGGATCTTATTTGGGTTTATCCACCCTTTTGACTTGTGAGTTATTATTTTTTAAACCTTATTTCTCCTTTCACAAAAAGAAATAAGCATCCTCTAAGCTACATGCAAAATAAACTGGACCATCTTGTTATATCATCCACAAAAACAAACGCAAAATGAATTGAAGACCTAGATATGAGACCTGAAATGATAAAGCTCCTATATACATAGGCAATCATCTCTTTGACATCAGCCACAGCAACATTTTTCTAGATGTGTCTCCCCAGGAGAGGAAAACAAAAGCAAAAAGTGAACTATTGGGCCTTACACCAAAATTAAAAGCCTGTGCACAGCAAAGGAAACTGAATGGGAGAAGATACTTGCAAATGATATAACCAGTAAGGGGCTAATATCCAAAATATATAAAGAGCTTATACAACTCAATACAAAAACAAAACAAAACAAAAAACTCTAAACAATTCAATTAAAAGATGGGCAGAGATCTGAATAGACATTTGTCCAAAGACGACATACAGACGGCCGACAGACATATGAAAAGATGCTCAATACCATTAATCGTTAGGAAAATGCAAACCAAAGCCACAATGAGGTATCACCTTACACCAGTCAGAATGCCTAGTATCAAAACAATGAGAAATTATAAGTATTGTCAAACCTGTGGGAAAAAGGGGGTTCTGGGGGTGGCTCAGTCGGCTATGTATTCAACTTTGGCTCAGGTCACAAATCTCGTGGGTCCTGAGTTTGAGCCCCACATTGGGCTCTCTGCTCTCAGCAGCTTCACATCCTCTGCCCACTCTCTGCCCCATCCTCCTGTGCACATGTTCACTCTCTCTCAAAAATAGAACATTTTTTAAAATGTGGATAAAACAGAATCTTCATGCAATGTTGATAGGAATGTAAGTTAATGCAACCATTGTAGAAAATAGTATCGAAGTTCTTCAAAAAAATTAAAAACAGGGGTGCCTCAGTGACTCAGTTGGTTGAGCGTCCAACTTCAGCTCAGGTCATGAGCTCACGGTTCGTGAGTTTGAGCCCTGCATCAAGGTGCATGCTGACATCTCAGAACCTGGAGCCTGTTTCGGATTCTATGTCTCCCTCTCTCTCTGCCCCTCCCCTGCTCTCACACACTCACTCTCTCTCTCTCTCTTTCTCTCTCTCTCTCTCTCACTCTCTCTCTCAGAAATAAACATTAAACAAACTTTAATTAAAAATAGAAATACCTTATGATCCAGTAATTCCACTACTGGGTATTACCCAAAGAAAATTAAAGCATTAATTCAAAAAGATATCTGCACCTCTATGTTTACTGCAGCATTATTTACAATCATCAAGATAGAGAAGCAACCTAAGCATCCATTGACAGATTAATGGATAAAGATATGGTGTACACACACACACACACACACACACACAAATTACTGAGTCATATAAAGTAATGAGATCTTGCCATTTATGACAAACACAGATGGACCTAGAGGATATTATTCTAAGTAAGTCACAGAGAAAGACGAATACCATGATTTCACTTATACATGGAATCTAAAAACCAAACGAACAAAGAACAGGCTCTTAATTACAGAGAACAAACTGGTGATTGCCAGAAAGGAGGTGGGTGAAGGCATGAGCCAAATAGATATAAGGGATTATGGGGTACAAATTTCCAATTATATTATAAATAAGTCAGGGAGATGTAAGGTACAGCCTAGGGAATATAGCAATATTTTAATAACATCACACCATGACAGATGGTAACTGATCATGATGAGCACTGAGTAATGTATAGAACTGTTGAATCACTATGATGTACACCTGAAACTAATATAACATTGTATGCCAATTTATTTCAATAATAAAAAATTAAAAATATTTGTCCTCATAACATGCTCTAATAAAAAGTTCTGTCACTGCAGTTCTAATTCATCTGAGCTAGGGTCCTGCTCTTCATAGACAACAATGGTTTAAATTTGACTATCTTAGCATGTGTTTAAAACCCTTACCAAAATCTGGGATGAGTTCCTTTTCAGTGCTGGGCTTACCCTGAAATTGGTTAAGCAATCAGTTGGAAATTTCAGGAGACCAGTCAAAGATCTTGGTCCACCATTTTGAGGGCAACACTAAGCAATGTTCAAATATTACAACACAATCGCCAACCTCCGGTCACAGTGTATTATCTTCACCCCAGCCCCTCAGTGTGCTAGAAACCCATTTGGTACCAAAGGTTAGAAACCAAGTTCTGTGGATACAAAAGAACAAGTGTTCTGATCCTTTTCATCATCCTCTGGGAGAGAAATAAATAGTCCTTGGTGAGTCCGATCCCAATTCTAGAACATCTTTTGCAGCTAGTTCACTGGACAGAGTCTCTGTGCTAACATTCAAACAGCAAGCAAGCATAATTTCTAGAGAGAGATTTCTCAAAGAAATCTATAAATGTTATATATTCACTTTCCTTGTTGTAATAAATATCATTTATTTTCTTAAAAATAGAGCATACGATTAAGTGATCTAAAATTAAAACGTCAGAATTTGATGATCCTTTTTCTGTTTCGTTAAGGTAAGCATAGAGGGATAGGGAGGCTGGCTTCAGGCCCATTAAGGATGTTTAATAAATACCTGCTAGAACATTAGGGTGAACACTCTGACCCCACTGGGTAACTGGGTTAATTAGGACTTTCTCAGTTGTTACTGACGAAAGCCCATCTCCAGTCAGGCTGAGTGAGAAGGGGTATTGTTGGCAAATACAGGGATTCAAAATGGCAGCTGGACCTGCCACTCACATAGCGTCACAAGAGCTCATCTCTCTCCATCTCTCAACTGCTGGCATGAGCCGGCTTCCTTCCTCAAAAACGCCCTCGCCACGCAGCGTGAAAGGTGACTGCCCACAGACCCACTCACATTCCTCCAGCCGAGCAACCACAGCAGGAAAAAGAGACTCTCCTCACTAACATCCATGTATCTGTCCCAGGAAGGAATCTAGGGGCCACGTGCCCATCCCTACACCAATCATTTGGCCTAGGGGGTCGGGGCATGCATCCACAAGCCATCAGCAGAAAGGCAGGGCACTGGCAGCAGGTCCCTGAAGGATGGACGGCATCGGCACAAGAGAGATGAGAGCCAGTGAAAGGGAAAGGGAGTGAGAGCCACGAGGTTCTTTCTGATCAGCAGGCAGGCATCTCTGCACTGACCTGAGAGTCAGCTTTATTTATTGAAAAAATGTACGGGGTACAAAACAGAAGTGGCAATTGCATTAGACAAGGATTTCTGATGACAAATTCTTTGGTATGTAAAAATTTCCCAGAAGATAGATTGGTACAAGACTCATGCGTAATCTTTATCAGTAGTGATTGATGTAGGTGACTTAGATGCTTATCATATGGGGAAGGAAGGTATATTTAGCATTCAAATAGGAGGCAATGTTTTTAGCATAGCAAAGGCAAGAGTTAGTTCTTTGTGAGCCAGGGTCAATAGCCTGTTTTCTTGAGGGGAAGAAAAACAGGTTTTTCAGGAAATGTAAAATTTGCTCCCATAATCACAAAAGAAGAAACTTCTATAATAAGTTCCTTCACAAGGTACTTTGCATATTTTTAGCATAAGAGGACCAGTCACTCCTGATACCAGTCAGCCAGGCACCTTGGGGATGGGTGCCCAAGCAAAAACAGAGTGGGGGTAGACATCGGTCGCCATCTAACAGTGGGATGCCTTTCGGGACACCTTTCAGACCGCCTAACCTCACAAGGACATTTTCTCAACTTCGTCAGTTCAGAAACAGCTTCCAGCACCAGACCCGACAGGTGAACAGCCTGACAGCTTGCTAGATGGAGTGAAGAGGGATTGGGTTCTCCGAGACAGATAGAGGTGGTGGCTCTATGGCTACTACAGTCGAATGTTTTAAAGTGACAAATGCTGTTTCTTCCCAAACAACAACAAAACCTCTCTACAAATACTATATGATCTCATTTACATGTAGAATCTTAAAAAAAAAAAAAAGAAAAGAAAAGAACACACTCACAAACACAGAGGACACACCAGTGGCTGCCAGAGGTGGCTGGTGGAAAGTCAGCGAAGAGGTGAAGAGAGTCTAACGGTCAGAGTGGCAGTTATAAAATACACAAGTCCTGGGAATGTCATGTACAGCATGGTGACCACAGTTAATACTGGGCGGCACATCTGGAAGTTGCTAAGCAAGCAGATCTTAAAAGTTCTCGGCATAAGAAAAACATTTATAACTGCATATGCAGACGAGGGGTAGTTAGACTTATTGTGATCAATTCACAGTACACACAAATGTTGAATCATTATATGTCCACTAACACTAAAATAATGTTACATGTCAAATATAGCCTCAATTTTAAGGATGAATTAAACAGGAAGGAAGGGAAGGAGGGAGAAAATTCCACTTCTCTGGTCCCCCTCCAGACATCACGGTCAGGGCACAGCAATCCATATTGAAACAAATCCTAGAGGGGATTCTTTTTTTTTTTTTTTTCTTTTTAATGTTTATTTGAGAGATGGGGAGAGAGCACATGCGCACATGCATGGGCACACATGAGTCGGGGAGGGACAGAGAGACAGAAAAACAGAGGATCCAAAGCAGGCTCTGTGCTGACAGCAGTGAGCAGCCGGACGCTGGGCTTGAACCCTGGAACTGTGAAATCATAGACTGAGCTAAAATCAAGTCAAAATCAGTCAACTGACTGAGCCACCCCGGCCCCCCTCCACAGGGGCTTCTAACCCATACCGAAGTTTGAGAACCACGGGCCTCGATGACCTTCCCATTCAAGTGAACAGGTTTCTTTTCAGTCCTTGGTAGTTAAGGAATAATGCTCGAGAAGCCGGGACGGCCAAGTGTTTCCATAAAATACTCAACACCTTAGGTTTTGCGGGCCAAGAGGCAAAATCAAGGTTAAATACATACATAATCCCTTAAAGTGCAACCATTTACAAAATTAAAACCCTTCATGGTCAGTGGGCTGTATAGAAGCCACATTTGCTGACTCCTGGTCAATAGCGTAGGGTGAAGCAGATTTATTTTAAAAAGAAAGAAAAGAAAAGGGAAAAAGGAGAGAAGAATGCGCTTCTAGATGCAGAGAAAACACTGACTTTCAGTGGAAGAAACATGGGGTCCATTGAACATTCTGAAGTGTTTCTCGGTGAAAGGTGAATATGTCACCCAAGAAACTGACCAGGTAGCAGCCAACATCACCCTTGGCCAGCACTTGAGACCCTATCAACGTTTTCATTCAGGGGGTCAAAAGGCCATTGAATGTCAGCCCCTGAGAAGTCTGGACACCAACGTGAGATGGAAAACATCAACAACGTGCATATGGAGGGAGAGAGGTTGAGTGGGTTTGTGGCTCTGTTAACGCACTCACCCTCAAGGGGATGTTTTAAGATCCCGGTGTAAGTGTGATGGATGCCGTTGGGATAAAACCATTGCACGTGGCGCTAAAATATCCACCCTTCAGATCCTGCAAATAGAAATGAGACTGAAATGTTGTTAACCTGATTTGGCTCAATTACAAATACAGAGAACCACCAGGGGCCACTCCATGTGGCTGTCCATACAGATAGCGCCCTCTCCTGCTATTCTGTCCATCTCTTTAGCCATTCCCTTTCAAGATCTACCGCTGGCTCCTCCTCCTCTTCCCACCTAACTGTAACCTGACACTGCTCAAGCCTTGTTCTAGACCTTCTTCCCTTCTCATCGATAGTCTTTCTTTGTGTGGCCCGTTCCCATTCAACTGCCATCTCTCCAATCCACATCTCTGGCTTAGACCACTCCCGAGCTACTAAGCCTCAAAGTACTGTATCTCACTCCTACTAAACACTTCTATGTGACCGTCTCTGTGCCCATAAATAAACTCCACATTCCCACCCCTCAACCCCAATATGCTCCTCCCCCAATGTTTATCATCTCAGGAAATGATACCACCTCCCAGCCCACTACTCAAATTTAAAACCTAGGAGGCATCCTTGATACCTCCTTCTCCTTCAGCACCTTTCACACTGAAACAATCACAAATCCTATTTTACATTCTATCTCAGAACCGTCCACTTCTCTATATCCCTACTAGTCCAAACTACCATCATTCTGTCCTTAAATACGACAGCAGCCACCTAACTACCCTAGAAGCATTCTCGTCCCCTCCCTCCATCAACCCATTTAAATCCAGATATAATCATTCATGGGCACCTGGGTGCTCCGTCCATTAAACACCTGACTCTTGATTTCAGCTCAAGTCATGATCTCACAGTTTGGGAGTTTGAGCCCCATGTTGGACTATGTGCTAACAGTCTAGACCTGCTTGGGATTCTCTGTCTCCCTCTCTCTCTGCCCCTCCTCCACTCATAATCTTGGTCTCTCTCTCTCTCTCTCAAAAATAAACATTACATTTTTTTTTTCAAATGCTATAAAGCCCAGACTATCTCAAAAGGATGCATTGGGACTAACTGCACCAGAGTCCTATAATGGAGCTTATTAAACTGTTGCCTCTTAAGTTACATCAAACCCAAAGAATCAGAATCTCTAGGGTTAGGTCCAAGATCCTAATGTTTCATCCCAAATCCTTACTATGGTTTCAGGACCTTCACAATCTGAGCTCTTGCAGTCCAGGCTAGTAGGGCATCCGATGCATGATTCTGTTCCAATGTACCCTGTGCGTCTCCGTAGGCACCACGTTTACCCTGCATCCCTAGTGCCCGGGACAGTGGGACACGACATCTGCATAATATTGGCCATTCAGAATCAAAGAGGATTTAATGCGGATTTTCTTCACAGCATGGTTGGTTAAACATGACTGAAAATGTCTTCATTTGTTGATGGAGTGTACAGACCAAGAAAAGAAAGGGCTCAGATAACAATGATTGGAGTAATTAATTAGTGGCCTGAAGGAGGAAAGTTTAATCTTCAAAATCAAAGTAATTATTTGGAGGTTGATAATAAGCTCTCCTCCGGTCTCCAGTGAGATCAAATGAATAGAAATAAGCTTTGGATTACATTCAGAGAGTTTCTGATCATATGTACCATATGGGTAAATACAAATCTCAAAAAAAAAAAAAAAGTTGAATTTTCTTTGGCATGGGCGGGGGTGGGGGGATGCCCGGCTGGCTCGCTGGGCCAGTTGGTAGAGCACACAACTCGTGATCTCAGGTTCATGAGTTTGAGCCCCACATTGGGTGTAGTAGAGATTACTTAAAAATAAAATCTTAAAAAAAAAAAGAAAAGGACCTCTCCCCTCATTTCACTTAGAGTGCTTTCCTTTGGAAAAGTTATAATCACATATTCTTTCTCTGCCCTTTTAAAGTATACGTAGATCTTTTTAAAAGCTACATAAGCCTTTTGACAGTTTCACAACCCAAAAATGTCTTTCTCAAGGACCTAGTGTTTATCTCCTCAAAATGCAAACGTAAAGGAAGACAGCACCCCTGTCTCAGGCTCCAGGAGACTTCACCGCGGACATCTGGCCTCGAACAGTACCTGCCTACCTGTCACAGAGATTGAGAAGTTTTATTCTTCTTCTGGATAAAGATCATTAGCAAACACCGATGGTCAGCCCAATTACCAAGCGAACCTAGGATGAACTATGTGTGACAAATGGTGCTGTCGTGTCCCCTCACCTGAGAACCAGCTGTCACTTGTCTGGAGAACATGGGTGTGACGGGCTGTCCCCGCATGGCTAAATGAAAGGGTGAGGATCCGGTCTTTATCCTCTCTTTAGCTGACGGTCTGCGATGCACATCGCATTTTGATAAATCCTTCTGCAACAATAAGCATCGTCCTCTGCCTTTCTGGAGAGGTCTTCTGGGTTGGCAGGAGATTTCGTTTTCAATTTTCTTTCCCCAACAGGACCGATCACAGGCCAGACTGACCCAGTGAAAGGTGGTAAATTCGTATGTGGAAAGGGTTCAGCAGCTGTGACAGCGAGCTGAAGGAGCTGTGCGTTTCATCAGGGCCCTTACACATGCAGGGACTGCCTGCCTGGAAGACACAGTCTCTTCCCCTTGTAGGTTACGTCTTTTTTTATTTTTTATTTTTAACATTTATTTATTTTTGAGAGACAGAGCGTGAGTGGAGGAGAGGCAAAGAGAGAGGGAGACACAGAAGCCAAAGCAGGCTCTGAGCTGTCAGCACAGAGCCCGACTCGGTGCTTGAATTCCCGATCCATGAGATCATGACCTGAGCTGAAGTCAGACACTTAACCAACTGAGCCACCCAGGTGCCCTGCTTGTTTGCTTGCTTTTTTTTTTTTTAATATTTATTTATTTTTAAGAGAGAGAGAGAGAGCATAACAGGGGAGGTGGAAGGAGAGAGGGGGCAGGACAGAGGATCTGAAGTGGCCTCCATACAGGGCTTGAACCCACCACTGCGAGATAATGACCTGAGCTTAAGTTGGACATTCAACCATATGGGCCACCCAGGCGCCCTTCCCCTTGTAGGTTACTTCTGCCCACAACATCCCCGTCTCCCCTGACTCTTCCGTTACACACGCACACACGAGCGCGCGCGCGCACACACACACACACACACACACACACACACACCAAAAAGCCAAGAAAACCTCTGGCATGTTAGCAACGGGAAGCTCAGGAAGGACACACTCATAGCCGGACTCCTACTCCTGTCACAGGGGGGCATGTACGCAGCCTGAGCAACTTCGTGAAGGCAATTTTATAAACAGAAAAGAGGACGTGGTTGGGATAAAAAGAATGACGTGTCCCAGAAGGAGCGACACTGGCAAGAACTTCGTGTCAGATGGACTCTCTGCCACCAGACCGCCCACTGAGAGAAGAAAGGATAAAATGACGGAGACGGATCTAAACCTAGAAAGGAGTTCGACAACGAAAAAAGATGCTTCCTCTACATCCTAAGTTTATGACGCCAGGGCAAGCAGGGTTCAAAGTAATCCTGAGAAGTCTTTGACAACGAAATAAAACACTTTATTTTCTTTTGAAGACTGGCAGAACAACCCCCAAAATGAAATAACACACTTTGATTTCCAACGTTTCTCATGTTTTAAGTTACAGTGTACTACACTATTATTTTCACTATTTTCACTATTTTTTCACTTTCTAGCACATTAATAATCAACAGTATGAGCTGCTTAAAATGCCGAATCAATGTTTTCACAAGCAATTTTAAAGTTCACAGAACACTTGGAATCTTTCCCACTGATGTTCAAGATTGCTCTGCGCGGTTTCCAGCTTGTGTGGTCTTCCGCCAACCACGCAGAGCAAGGCCTGTCTACGTTCCTCATTAATGTTGACAGAAGTGCCTAAAACAGTTTCTGTCACATAATAAATGCTCAATAAATGTCACCTGTTATTTCACAGACATTCCAGTTTTTCAGCTTTAATGCAAAAGGATTTTTGTTTTTGTTTATTTACTATTATTATTATTTTGCCTTTTAATGTCTATACTTGCTGCTCCTATTTCTCTCCTTCCATTTTCTCTTGAAACAATTCCCATCAAGATTTTGTCCACACCACTCACCACTGATCTTCTCAAAGTCGCCCATCCCTTCTCAATGGCTAAATCCAATGGTAGCTGTAAATCTTACTTAATATACTTGACAGCAGCACTTAATTCATTAGGAGAGATCTTGGTTTCCAAACACCACATACTCCCTCCTGGTTTCCACCTGCCCCATAAATGGATCCCTTTCCATTTCCCTTACTAGTTACTCATCTCTGACTCCGAATGTCAGAGTGCCGCAGGGCAAAACCTTTGGACCAAATCTCCCTCTCTCTCCTCTCCCACCTCACTGTTCACACACACACACACACACTCACACACACTCACACACACCCCATATCACAGCCAGCAGCATTATCCTCTCAACCTTTGTACTTCATACCTCTCAACCTCTAGATATTAGAATTATCCCCATTTTAGAGATGAGAAAACTGAGCCACAGAAAAAGCTATGTACTTGTCCCACATCACACAAATGATTTGTGACAGAATCGGTATCTGTGCCTAGACAGGCTAACTTCAGAGTTTTCAAATGGCAAATTTTCTCAAGGCTGACCAAAAAAAAAAAAAAAAAATTATGTATCATTTCAAGAATACTTTGATAAAGACAAAAAATAAACAATTTCTAAGTTTCTTCCAATTAGACCACTCAATAAGTGAACTTACACCTAATATAAAACACAACTTTGTCAACCAAAACATGGCTTTAACAGCCCATAAGAAAATTTCCCACTCAGTTTTATGATCTATATTTCTATACATAATTTGTAATCGGATTTTTTAACATGTATCCACTATACATTATTTAACACTTTAGCCGTTATCACAGAGTACCTTCCTAAAATCCAAATTCAATTTCTTGGGAACCGTGAGGACTAGAAGGAAATTTGTCACGTAAAACTTCAGGCAGTCATTCTATTTCCCTAGAAACGGAGGATTAAGTTCACTACAAGGAAAGAAAAACAATTTTCGTCTACCTTTCTAGGTTCTTGGCTGAGATCCTCCATTCCCCACACAATAAAAAGATAGAATAACAGGAGGAAAAAGAAAACCTATTTTAATTATGTATGTGTGTGCGGGAGCTGCACAAAGATAAGCGGCTCAAAAGGCAGCCAGGCAACTGCGGCTTCTATACCCTCCCGGATAAAAGAAAGGGACAAGCGGCTGGGACTTCAAAGGCAAGGGAAGGGGACTCCTAGGAAGGAGGCAAGGGGAAATGCAGGGAGAACACAGCATCCCCTCCTCATCTCTCAGAGGAAAGGTGATGCCAGGCAGCTGCCCACTTCCTGACACAGGCCCCCTTTCTAATGTAAATTTCCCTTACAAAAGACTAACTTCTCCAGTGTCCAAAGCCTCTCAGAATCTCAAAATGCTCCTTATGCCAAAGACACACGTTTTAGGGGGTCATATTCTGCTAACCATCACCCGGATTGGACAAACGCACTCTTTGGTTTTGAAAAAGGCAAAGATCCTATTCTGAAAAAAGGGAACACAGAGAAAATGAAAAGCTATACAACTACACAGGAAGGAGATAAGAAAACTGAATATTCTTGACCTAATCTAATTCCACCACCATCCCCAGACTGACTTGAGGAACGTAGTATTTTGAGAGACCGGGACTGATGCGGGACTCGAACCCACGAACTGTGAGATCATGACCTGAGCTGAAGTCAGACACTTAACCGACTGAGACACCCAGGTGCCCCTAGTATTTCTTTTCTTAAAGAAAAAGATAGAATTAGCAGATTGCCGTCCATTGTTCTTCAGCTGTAGAAATGCTTATGTGCCTCTTTTCCAAGTGATATTCTACACTTAAACCTGAGAAAAATAGCACCTCAAAATCACCTGCTCAATAATTTCTTTGAAGCCGATACTGGGGGTTTTGTTAGAAAAGCTTTTGTTTTGTTTGGTGCTAACAGGTCAGAGCCTGGAGCCTGCTTCGAATTTTGTGTCTCCCTATCTCTCTATCCCTGACGTGCTTGGGCTCACACCTGTTCTCTCTCATTCTCTCTCTCAAACAAACATTTAGTTTGTTTTCTCAGTTTCTTCTCATTTCCCAAGAAAGGAAAATCAATTACAAGATGACATTGGATCCATCATGTCTGTCATGAGTACAGAAGTTGTCACGTGCTCTACTGGAAAGAGTGGACCGCCCTTAGAAACGTGCGGCTAGCCAACTCCTCTGTATCAAGTGCCACCACGATGTAGAAGGCCCAGAACAATTAAAAAGTTCCAAAGAATTCCAAAAGTGAAGGGATTAAAAAAAAGATATTCCATGAAAACGGAAGCAGGGGGAAGCCAGGATGGCAATACTTATATGAGAAAAAATAGACTTTAAAACAAAGATTATAAAAAGAGACAAAGAGGAGCATTACATAATGATGAAGAAATCAACAAGAGAATATAACTGTAAATATCTATGCACCCCAAATCGGACCGCTTAAATACATAAAGCAAATATTGACAAACAGAAAGGAAGAAATTGACAGTAATACAAAACCAGTAGGTAACTTTATTTTTTATAATGTTTATTCATTTTTGAGAAAGGGAACATGAGCAGAGGAGGGGCCAGGGGGTGGGGAGTGCTGGACGGAGAATCCAAAGCAGGCTCTGCACTGACAGGAGCAAGCCCGGTAGGGGCTCCCATTCATGAACTATAAGGTCAAGATCAGATGCTCAACCAAATGACCCACCCCAGTGCCCCACCACTAGAGAACTTTAACACCCCACTTACATCAATGGGCATATCATCCAGGCAGATAATCAATAAGGAAACAGTGTCAGGGTGCCTGGTTGACTCAGTTAGTTAAGCATCTATCTGACTCTTGGCTTTGGCTCAGGTCATGATCTCACAGTTCGTGGGATCAAGCCCTGCCATCAGTGTCTATGCTAACGCCGTGGAACCTGCTTGGGAGGGTCTCTCTGCCTCTCCTCACTTAGCATATTCTTGTGCTCATTCTCTCTCTCTCTCTCTCTCAAAATAAATAAAACTTAGAAAAAGAAAGTGTCTTTGAAGGACAAATTGGATGCGGTGGACTTAACCAGATTCTTACAGAACATCCCATCCAAAAATCAGAATCATATCCATTTCAGGCACACACGGAACATTCTCTAGGATGGATCACATGAGGCCACAAAACAAGTTTCAATAAATTGAAGACGACTGAAATCATACCAAGCATGTTTTGCAAGCAAAATGATATGAAACTAGAAATCGATTACAAGATAAAACCCAGAGCAAACAAAACAGCACAGAGGCTAAACCACATGCTACTGAACAACCAAAAGGTTAATGAAGAAATTAAAGAGAAAATAAAAGAATACCAGGAGACAAATGAAAATGAAGATATAATGGTCCAAAATCTTCAGATGCAGCAAAAGCAGTTTTAAGAAGTTTTATAGCAATACCTGCCTACCTCAAGACACAAGAAAGGTCTTGGGGCACTTGGGCGGCTCAGCCAGTTAAGGGTCCGACTCTTGATTTTGGCTCAGGTCATACTCTCACGGTTCATGAGATCAAGGCTCTACACTGACAGTGCAGAGTCTACTTGGAATTCTCTCTGCCCCTCCTTCGCGTGCACTCGCTCTCTCTCAAAAATAAATAAACAACAACGAAGAAAAGAGGGGCACCTGGGTGGCTCAGTCAGTTAACCATCTGACTCTTGAGGTCAGCTCAGGTCATGATCCCAGGGTCGTGGGACTGTCCCCTCCACAATGAGCGTGGAGCCTGCATGAGATTCTCTCTCTACCACTCTCTCTGCCCCTCGCCCACTCACACTCTCTCTCCTTCTAAATAAATGAAAGAATGAATGAATGAAAGGAAGGAAGGAAGGAAAGAAGGAAGAAAAGAGGGATGAAGAAAAAAAAGAAGCCTTAGACAATCTAACTTTATACCTAAGTGAACAAGAAAAAGGACAAACAGTCATCAAAGTGAGTAGAAGGAAATAAATAAAGATCAGAGTGGGGGGGAAAAGTGAAAGACTAGAAAAAAGCAATAGAAACATCAACAAAATCAAGAATTGGTTCTTTTAAAAAAGAAACAAAATTGAGAAACCTTTAACCAGACATACCAAGAAAAAAAAAGAGAAGACCTAATAAAATCAGAGAGGAAAGAGGAGAAGTAACAACCGATACCGCAGAAATACAAATACGAGGATTATGAGACACTGCCACAAAAAAATTAGACGCCAACACACTAGACAACATAGAGGAAGTGGACTAATTTCTAGAAACATAAAACCATCCAAAAGTAAACCAGAAAGAAACAGAAAATGTGGACAGACCAATCACTAGTATGAAATTGAATGGGTAATCACAAACTTCCAACAAACGAAACCCCAGGACAAGATTACTTCGCAGGTAAATACTGCCAAACATTTAAAGAAGTGTTAATATCTATTCTCCACTAATTATTCCAAAAATTTGAACAGGAAGAAGAGAGCTTCCAAATACATCTAAAAGGTCAGAATTACCCAAATACAAAAACCAAGACATCACAAACAAACAAAATCTACAAGTCAACATCCCTGATGAACATAGATGCAAAAGTCCTCAATAAAATATCAACAAACCCTATTCAACAATACAGCAAAAGGATCATTCACCACAATAAGGATGGATTTATTCCAGAAAGGCAGGATGGCTCAGAGTCTGCGCATCAATGAGTGTGATACACCCCATCTACAAAATGAAGGATAAAAATCCTACCATCATCTCAATAGATGCAGAAAAAGTGACAAAACTTAACATCCAATCATGATAAAAACTCTAAAAAGTGGGACTAGAGAGAACATATCCCAACATTACTAAGGCCATACATGAGAAACCCACGGCTAACATCACACTCAGTGGTGAAAAACTGAAAGCTTTTCCTCTAAAATCAGGAACAGGACAAGGATGTTTTCTCTCCCCACTTTTATTCGGCAGAGTACTGAAGTCCTAGCCACAGCGGTCAGATAAGACTCTGGCCTTAGCTACATATTTATGGATATGTCTTCTCGGCAAGGGAAACAATAGCTTAAATAAACTTTTGGGACTAGATCAAAATTAAAAGCTTTTGAAGAAAATCAACAAAACAAAAAGGCAACCTACTGAATGGAAAGAGATTTTTACAAGTCATATCCAACAAGGGGTTAAGATTTAAAATACATAAGGAACTCCTACAACTCCACACCAAAAAAAAAAAGTCCAAGTAACCCAACTTTTAAAATGGGCAGAGAACGGAATACACATTTTTCCCAAGAAGACAAACAGACGGCCAACAGACACATCAAACACGCTCAATATCGCTGATCGTCAGGGAAATCGAAATCAAAACCACCACGATATACCACCTTATACCTGTTAGAATGGCTGGTGTCCAAAAGAAGAAACAAGGGTTGGCCTGGATGCAGAGAACAGAGGATCTTCATGCAGCGTCGGGGGGATGTAAATCGGTGAGGCCACTCTGGAAAACAGTATAGAGGTTCCTCAAAAATTAAAAATAGAAACACCACACAATCCAGTAATTCCACTACCGGGTATCCACCAAAAAAAAAAAAAAAAAAAAAAAAAAAAAAAAAAAAAAAAAAAAAAAAAAAAAAAAAAAAAAAAAAAAAAAAAAAAAAAAAAAAAAAAAAAAAAAAAAAAAAAAAAAAAAGAAAAGGAAAAGAAAAAAGAGAAAAAAAAGAAAATACTAATTTAAAAGGATATATGTGCCTCCATGTTTATTGAAACATTATAATCGTGAAGATATGGATGTAACCCAAGTGCCCACTGATAGATAAATGGATAAAGAAGATGCATGCCCCCCGCCCCCACTCACGCTGGAATAGAGCTGAGTCTCATAAAAGAATGAGATGTTGCCCCTTGTGACAACACAGACAAACCTGGAGGGTATTACGCTAAATGAAATGCCAGACAAATACCAGATGATTTTACTTCTATGTGAAATTTAAAAACAACAACAAAAGTAGACACTGACACAGAAATACAGAGAACTGATTGTTATCAGAGAAGGGATTGGGGGATGGGCAAAATGGGGGAAGGGGCGAGGGAGGTACAGGCTTCCAGATACGGAGGAAGTCATGGGTAACAACAGGCACCACACAGGGAACATAGTCAGCGGTACCATATACATTATATGGTGACTGTGGCTACACTCGTGGTGAGCATAATGCAACATACAGAGTCGTCCAATCACCATGTGGCACACCGGAAACTACGGTAGCATTGTGTGTCAACTCTACTTCCATGTAAAGAAAAGAATGAAGAATCCCTTCTTTGGGAGTGGACCTGATAGGTCCCCCATATACACCTCTAGACGTTGTTAAATACCAGGAGTTCAGGAACTGATCTTACACGTACTCACTTTCTGGCCCCCAGCGTGTCCTCACCTCTAGCTGACTCCTCAAAATTACGGGCTATTAGCAGGGCTTCCCAATAATTTTCTTTGCGCATTCTTTTGTGGTTCTGATGGCTTTTTTAAAGAGCAACAGTGCTGGCCAGTTCTAATGTCTCCTTCCAACACATCTCCCCCCACAGTGCAGTTTCAGTAGATGGTCTGGAGGATGGTGGCGTGTGGGCGGCTTTCTTCCTCCAGGGCCCATTTTAGATGCGTGCTATCCTGGAGTCGTTTTAAGTCAGTTCAGGGAACGCGGGAAAGCCGGTCCTAAAGCTTACAAATCTCCTAGACCTTTCTTCTATGTAGATACCCTTAAAATAGACCTTTTTTTCCTAAAAATAAAACATTTCGTTTTCAGTCAAAAACGCAGAACAGGTTGGATTTTAGTACAAAAACAATGTGCTTAGAAACTCTTGGTAGAACTAAAACATGTGTTTTTTAAAAAAAAAATCTTGTGATTTCTACTGCCACGATATAAAAATACTAGCAGTTCACAGATGGATTAAATTTCTGAAGCCCTGACCTTCGACAAATGTCAGTGTTATTCCTTCAGTATAGACAGAGGAGATGCCTTG